>CAJVPU010000821.1:0-15291 GCA_910591775.1 Dentiscutata heterogama | reverse complement strand
TTAATAATTTATATAAAAAAATAGAGGTTTAATAAATAATTTAAGTGAAGGTTTAATAAAAAATAATTTGAGCAAAGGTTTAATAATTGATTTAAGCAAAGGTTTAATGAGTAAAGGCTTAGTAAGTTATGTAAAAAAATAATTTAAGTAAAGGTTAATTTAAGCAAAAGTTTAATAATTTATATAAAAAAAATAGTAATTTAAGCAAAGATTCAATAAAAAATAATTTAAGCAAAGGTTTAATAATTAATTTGAGCAAAGATTTAGTAAGTAAATGCTTAGTAAATTATATAAAAAAATAATTTAAGTGAAGGTTTAATAATTTATATAAAAAAAATAGAGGTTTAATAAGTAATTTAAATGAAGGTTTAATAAAAAATAATTTGAGCAAAGATATACAGTCAAACCTTTCTACAGTTATCTTTTATATAAGAATATTTTCTTTATAAGCTTATTTTTTTAAAAAAAATATCTATTATTAAATATAATAAATTTGACCTCTATAATTAGTATACTTCTTTATAATTATGCTTTTTTGTATTCTGTGGGTGTGATTATAGAGAGGTTTGACTATAATATTAATTTGAGCAAAAGTTTAGTAAATAAAGGGTTAGTAAGTTATATAAAAAAAAATAATTTAAACAAAGATTTAATAATTTATATAAAAAAAATAGAGGTTTACTAAGTAATTTAAGTGAAGGTTTAATAAAAAATAATTTGAGCAAAGATATAATAATTAATTTGAGCAAAGGTTTAGTAAGTAAATGCTTAGTAAGTTAATAAAAAATAATTTGAGTGAAGGTTTAATAATTTATATAAAAAAATAAAGATTTAATAAGAAATTTAAGCAAAGGCTTAATAAAAAAATAATTTGAGCAAAGGTTTAATAATTAATTTAAGCAAATATTTAATAAATAAAGGCTTAGTAAATTATATAAAAAAATAATTTGAGTGAAGGTTTAATAAGTAATTTAAGCAAAAGTTTAATAAAAAATAATTTGAGCAAAGATATAATAATTAATTTGAGCAAAAGTTTAGTAAGTAAAGGCTTAGTAAGTTGATAAAAAATAATTTGAGCAAAAGTTTAAAGTAAAGGCTTAGTAAGTTAATAAAAAATAATTTGATCAAAGGTTTAATAATTTATATAAAAAAATAGAAGTTTAATAAGTAATTTAAGCGAAGGCTCAATAAAAAAATAATTTGAACAAAGGTTTAATAATTAATTTAAGCAAAGATTTAATGAGTAAAAGCTTAGTAAGTTATATAAAAAAATAATTTGAATGAAGGTTTAATAATTTATATAAAAAAAATAGAGGTTTAATAAGTAATTTAAGTAAAGATTCAATAAAAAATAATTTGAGTAAAGTTTATTAAATAATTTAAGTAAAGGTTCTAAGCAAAGATTTGATAAATAAGTAATTTGAACAAAGGTTTAGTAAGTAATTTGAATAAAAGTTAAGTTATCTAAGCAAAGGTTCAGTAATTTGAATAAAAGTTCAGTAAGTTATATAAAAAAAATTATTTAAACAAAAGCAAAAAAAGATTTAATAAGTAATTTGAGTAAAAGTTTGTCAAACCTGAATATATTTATGAACTTTTAGATTCAAACTCAAATCAAATTAAAGTTTATTAAAAAGTTTGTTTTTAATCCAATTCAAATATTTTTTTTAAAATAATTTAAGGTTGGGTTTATTTGAAAATCAAACCAGATTCAAACCTGGTTCAAAGTTTGATTCAATCCACTTTGATAGGAACCCTAAAGTAATCTTTATTTTAAAGTTTTGGTATTTATAAAAAAAAAAAGCTATAGGCAAATTTTTTTAACTTTCAATTAGTATTTCTTAACAACTATCTATTTAAATTTAAAGTTTTATTTTAATTTTACAAACTTGTAAAATTAAAATAAAAAAATTTTTATTAAATTTAAATAGTTGCTGAGAAATTATTGTTTAAAGTTTTTTAAAAATTTTTAATAAAAAAAATACTGCAATAAATTTTTTCATTTAAAATTTAAATGATGATTTTTTAACAACAAACTATTCAAATTTGATAAAATTTTTTTATTTTAAAAGTAGAAAACATGTCAATTATTTATTATATAATATTATATTTGTAATACAACATAATTTTTGTATAAATAGAAATAAAACTTTTTATAGATATAATTCAATTTTATAGAAACTCTTTCTAATGATCTCTTGTACCAAAATTACAACAAACTTTTTTTTATAAAAAACAGTAAACTATGGTAGAAAAGAAGTAAATAAGACTAGTCAAAACTATAAACTAATATTTATTATTTAGAAATAGTTCTCATATGCTACTTGCTAGCAAGCCCAGAGCTTATTACTCATTATAAAAATAGTATTTGTTGGTAATTTAACTTGTAAGTAAAAGAATAGAGAATCAATATTTAATAGAAAATTCTATGGCTGATAAATATACACAGGAGAACTATAGTTATGATCATAGCTAGAAAATTAAATAACAAAATTAGCAAGTGCTACTTATACTACACTGTAGGTGAGTATTTAAATTATTATACTCTAGGCTTAAATCTAAATTGGCAAATTTATGTATTTTCAACTACCTAAGGCTACACAAACTAAATTTTCTGGTTCTCATAACATGTAATTTATATTTTCACCCGCCAACCTGGGTTTTAATTTAAAAAATTAAAAATTTTTTAATTTAAAAATATGGATTGTAAGATTGTAACCCAAGACCCGCTAAAATATTTTATAAGATAAAAATTTTAACTAAAAATTTATTACAACCCATGATAATATACTATATAAAAAAATCTCATAAATAAATAGTATGCATACACATAGATAGCAAAACAATTGCACTGTTTATTTTATTTACCAACCAGTAAATTACCTTCTATAAAAAATGCGCAAATGTAATTTTTTATAACAATTAATTTATAAACTTCTGCAAAGTATTTCTGCACTCTGCATTTGCATCAATTTGTATAACTACTTTATGAATAACTCAGACCTTATAAAAACTTCAATCATACTATAATTAGTAGTTCCCTCTTCAGCTCATTTAGTTGATATCATGTCAGGTGAAACTTTATAATGTGACTATGAGAAATCAGTAAAATGATCATTAGTAAAGAAATATTCAAATATTTACTAGTGTGTTGTTCAATTTGAAAATTATTCTCGTTTGTTTTAACTTGTTTCATGATTAATATATCTGATATAAATATCATATGAATGATGCCAAAAGAAAATGAAACTTCAATTATATAAGTTTTATATAATTGAAGTTCCATTTTCCTTGGCATCGCTTATATATGTATTATACTATCTTTTAAATTAACAGGATAAGTTAATTGGATATCTTTAATATTATTATCCATTAACCAATTTTATAATGCAGTTATCTGGGTAGCCTAGTGGTTAACCGGTTATCATATCTTAGGGCATGACCACTACATTTAACAAATCCGGTTGATAGCAAAAACATAGTGTTATTAAAGTATTACAAAATAGAATTTTCATACCTTCCAAGAAATTCAGATTTTTCCATAAAGTAATTAATATCTTCAGCTTAAGTTTGTGTTCTTATAATATTCATGATACAGTCAAACATCTTTAAATGCAACTTTTAGCTATAGCCCAAAATGCAAGCTGTCAAAAGTCTGGTCTCTACAAGTTGCATTTAGAAAGGTTTGACTGTTATGTGCATGCACATACACACAGAAATTACTTAATATTCATCATTTGAATAGTAAGCTCTATTCCTGAAATGGCAATATGCCTGTAAGTGATTCAATTGTGTAGCATCATAATTTTCATAAGTTCGAATCACAGTATGCAGAAATAAATTCGTGCATACTTATTGTTATGGTCAAGAATAGCAACGCGACGAAAGTTGGGACCTGAGATATATGATAAGGGAATAAACGTAGAGAAGTTCAATTGATATTAGGGTGACTGAAAAAAAAAATAAAAATAAAAAAAATAAAGAGATAAATATGATGAAAATAAGATTAAGATAAATAATTAAGTGCTTGACTCATTTGAAAAGTTTCGCGTATGGAATCGTGATCTCATGATCGTGTGCATTGTCAACTAAATCATGGGTGAATATGATCGGGGTCAGTCATGTTATCAGTTATGCCGCATTAAGTATGTGTAAGTCAAATTAATCTATAAACAAATTATGAGGTAATTAAGAATAGTTAAAGATCGTATAATCGATTATGACAAAATAAGTTAAAACTAAGTCAAAGAATCATATAGGACTAAAATTATGATGTAATTAATTGAAAAGTCTAATCCAATGTATATAAGAAAATTGAGAAAATAAAATAAAGTTTTTATCTTTTTGCTTCCATAAAATAAATACAAAAATTACCATAAATCCACTTTGTATTGAGTTAGTGATGCGTGGCTGTGTTTCGCCAGTAAACTGTTGACCTAATTTATAGAGTGTTAACCTATCCTGGAAAGCGTCAATCTGACCCAGAGTGTGGATAACCCAACCTAGAGTGTGGTAACCCAACCAAGATAGTAGTAACCCAACCCAGAGGGTGATAACCTCAACCCAGGGGATAGTAACTTCAACCCAAAGAGTGGTAACCCAACCCAAGAAGTGTTAACCTAAAAAAGGCAATTATTTAATATTTGTTTGTCATGTTAGGCTAATTGTTTGTAGCTTGGGCTGTTTATTTATCATGTAAGCTGGTATAGAGTAAGGCTTGTCTAAGGTGATAGAAAGCCAAAAGGATATGAAAATTGATTCAAAGGTAAAAGAAAAACATTAAATAGTTACGGCTATAACTAATGCACATGCATGCGTACTGCCTCCAGATTCTGTCGCAACAACAGTTGATAAAAAAAATATATATAAGCTTCCCAAAGGGAAATGGCCTAAGTAGATGTGCATAAAATTAGAAGTGAATTTAGAAGCTTCAAAAGGAAAAGTTAGCAATCAAATATAATTAAATAGAAGAAAATATTTTACTACATAGCCTCAAAGCCTCAAAATAATTAAAGTGGTTGATGGTATATTTTCTTCAATCATTCTAAAGTATAAAAGAAGCTATTTTTAATCGAGATATCTTGCAATCGGTTAACAAATAGCCGTGTTCTTTTTTTTTTGTCTCACCTTTTGTTGAGAAATTCATAATAAATTATAATTTCATTGCCCTATTCGAATTGAATACTATAATTTGAATTGCCTTTATATTAGTTAAAGCTTTCTCTATTAACAATAAAAGGTTTTTATTAAGAAAAAAAAATGCCTTTTGCAAATATATGTATTTCACAAGGGTCCAAAGTTTTGTATGGATGATATATTTGTCTAATTCCAAGTGAAATGATGGTTAAAGAATTTTTTCAACACATTAGTAAAGAAATATCAGTTCCGAATATACAAACTAGCTCAAATTTTGAAAAAATTAATTATATTGAAATAAGTCAATCTATAAATTCAGAAGCTATACGAGTAAGCCCTGATTGCAAAATCATTAAGATTACTAATATATTCGGAACGAACATTCATTATCATCTTAAAAATGAAGAAAAATTACTTGCTAATACTCTAAATAGTTTCGATATTCTTATGCAGTCTGCAACACATAGTAATAAACTGTATATCCTTAGTTTCTCATATTCTGCACCCAACCACAAACAATTATTGAGATTAGATGTAGTGAATTGAATCCAATATCATAAAAGTGGTTGGTTAACACAACTCTCGCAGATAACCAAGGGAAACAATTTGTTGTTGCTTTGTCCGAAGTGTTATGGTATATAGACATACACGGCTATAACAAGTTGGAAGAATGAAGTTGTCAAATTCCTCATCTATTTTATGAATTTTTGAATCGCGCAAATCCAGAATCATATAGAAAGACTAGAAAACTATTTGATGCGAATGAGCTTAATCTTCATTGTTATGCCCTTGCACCATTCACCACATCTCTATGGATAAAATCATCAAGCTTTACCTGGTTATTTAAGGAATTTGAAAAACTTATTTTAGTTATATCTTGTTATGTAGATTATTTACAAAAACAATAAAAAATAACAGCAACTAATCATAGAAGTGAGGTTTTTGTTCGAGACGTTGAACAGGCTACATCTATAAAAGTTCATCAGTCTAATATTTGGATAAAACCACAAAATAAAAAAAAATATTACGAACTTAAAAATGGTTTACAGGAACTTCCTTTTTGGAAACCACTTAATATTGAAGAATATTTGCCATTAGAACCAATGTGTATAATTTAAATATACACTTAACATATATAGAACGGTTATATATAATTTGTCTAACAACCATTTTTTTTAATATTTTTGAAAATATTGTTAGAAAAATGGTTGTTGGGTAAGCTTTATAGAACATAGTAACTACGTTCTTTAAAGTTATTTCAAGACAAAAAAAAAATAACCTCTATATACATGCTTACAATTTTCTTCATTTTAGGTAGCGATTTCATTTTATAAAGGATCTTGAGGAAGCGTTTATGTTCAAAATTAGTAAGTACTGATATAATTCGAGTAACAATACGTATAATAGTATTTCTGTTTGGAGAATTGATGAAAATGCTAGTGAGACAAAAATAGCACAAGAGAATACAAGAATCATAAGAGAATTGCAAAATAACGCACCTCATTACCATACTCGTGCTATGTGCAAAAATTACTTTTGCACATGTGACTTTTTGCTGCCAAAAGTAAAAGCAGCACTCTTGAGAACAATTTATCGCATGTTATCTGGTAATATATCAGCTGCTAAAAGTATAAATGAAGTAAAAGTAGATGCTCATGTAAAATTGGCCCTAACACTTGATGATCTTAGTATAATAATTGATTTATGTGAGCATAATGAAGGAAAGTCAGACAAATATAAAATATTTTAGGATATAGCAGCAAATTATCTCACGGGAAAAGCTTCAGATTTAGTCACTGCAGTTGATGAACACCGTCATTATCTAATTGTATATCTTGCTACAGCCATTTCAGCAAAAGATCTACTTCAACAAATTGAATTGATGTGTCCACCTAATATGCCAATTCCCAGTAAGCAGTGGCTCAGATTACAACTCTGGCCCAAAAATCTAACATACAAAAATAGTTTGCAGTATACAGGTCATCTGCTATTAAAATTTATGGTGCAAGCTTAGCAATTATGTGCTGACCACCCAGATGTACATTATGTATCTGCACTATTTAGGTATAAAAAAGAGTTTGCCATTAAGTTTCGTAATATGTCAATGCTTGTTTTTCTTGATGACAAACATCGATATAAAATTGGCGAGCCAGGGTATCCAGTAGCAGTAGTAGATAGAGGTAAACAGGTAATAGTTGGGAAAAATACAAAATTTGTAGTAAGTGACTATGATTTTACCAAAACTGGAATGATACCAAGTATAACAATGTTATGTGACATTCTGGAAACAATTGATAGTGATTTCTATACAGGAAAGGTAAATATCTGTTTAAAGGATCCAATATTTTAGCCATCCTCCTCTTTATGACACATGGCAGAGCTTTATAATATTCTTTGGATGCAAGAAACAAGCAAACCTGTATTATGTTTATATACAGATGGAGGTCCCGATCACATATGTATATTCGTTAGAGTTCAATTGTCATACATTTGTTTATTTTTAGAGCTTGACCTTGATTATCTTGTTGCTGTAAGAATGCCACCATATCACTCATGAAAAAACTCTGTTAAACGCGTCATGTCGGTACTAAACCTAGGATTGCAAAGTATAAGGTTAATGCGTAGCAAAATGGAAGATAATTATGAAAAACTTCTTAGCAAGGCGAATACAATAAAAGAAATTAGAGAAATAGCAGAATCAAACCCTACATTCCAAGATAAGCTAATTGAAAGTATTCAAACCCCTATTTGTCTTGTTCATGAAATATTTGAAAGGCAGTGTTTAAAAGATATTCTATTTGAAATATTCAATGCCGTATTATATAAGGAAATAGAAACTTTTTAGAAAGCAATTTACCAGATTGATAAGACTATAACCCGTGATGATAGTACTAAGGAACATATAAAACAAAGAGTAAGTGAATATTATAATTTGAAATCAAAATAATAAGACAATAAAAAAAATAAAAAAATAAGACAATAAAAAAAAAAAAATAAAAAATAAAAAAAAATTTATATCTAAAGCAACGCTTAAAAGACTTTTATAATCATTGTTATACAACTCATCATTATTCTTTTATAATAAAGAAATATGGAAAGAATAATTGTACAATATGCAAACCGCCCTGGTGTTCTCTTGAAGTATTTAATCAACTCCATTGCCTCTCTGATCCAATTCCAGGAAATGATTTTCACTATAAGTCTTTCGAGAAGTTATACAGTACCATAATGGCTGAAAAGTATAGACCTTCATATCAAGAAACAATGCTTCAATCGCAATCTAAGAAAATGAAACAAAAAAACAAATCAAAGCACACAATGCCATTTTGCCCCACTGCATTACGTGCTAAGAATGTGGGAATTACTGTTACTTGTACAGAATGTGGTAAATCACGACTTCTGTTTAGTGCGAAAAAGATATCGGATAAGGATCGTTAAATACTTTATCAATTTCTAGATACAATCCTATATACTTGTAGAACATCATTTAAAAATACCAATGAATTAACTTCGGCTAATAGATATCTCAACGATAATGAAAATGCTATATTACCTGAAATAGTAGAGTCTCCAATTGAATTTGATAATGAGGATGGAAACGATGATGATGAAAAAAGTTCCAATTTTGAATATGATATTGCCATATCTGATAAAGAGGATAATCAAAGCGATCATGATACTGTTGAGCCTAGAAATTTTGATAGTAGTGAAAATGCGATTAGTGATCCCATTCAGGAGCTTTTTACTCGTATTTTTGTGAATGATTTCTGGACATGTGCTTCTCCTATTGAAAAACTGTATTACTTAGCAAAAATTTATCCTAATATTTGTTGTAATTGCGGTACTACTAATGTTGAAAGAGTAGAAAAAATATATACCCGACATGTAACAACTGTAATACAAATTCAAAAAGACGTTATAAATAGGTGCCAATGGATAAAAGCAGTAAAAAGTCTTGTAACGAAATAAAGAATATTAGTTGTACGTAATAGCTAATGCATTATATTGTATGTATTACCAATCAAATCATGTAATGTATATCAGCGTAATTTTTTTGTAATAAAATTTGGTCAATTCTGATTGGTTAATTTCTTACTGCGCCCGAAAATTAAAATTTCTTATCTTGGGTTTGATGACCCGCCCGGTTATAAGAACCAATTATATGAGTTTGCATAGCCTAAATATAAATATTTTAGCATATTGAAAATATTTTAGTATGGCAAAAATATTTTTTGCTTGGAGAAAAATATATTGATTTTACAAATTAAAAAAAAATTAAAAATCAAAATAATTTCACCATATACTATAAAATATTTTTCATATTGTCTGCCGTAAATTATTTATAATCTTACTAAACTACCTAAAAGATTTAATAGGCAAAAATGTTAATTTTAATTATCAATTCTTATTACTATCTTTATGAGAGTCGTAATTATTGCCATGACTAGGAATAAGAAATAGCATAATCTTTTAGATGCTTTTATAACAATTATTTAGAAAGTACTGTACTAACAAACAATAAATTAAATACCTAATATGATTAATAAAATAATGAAAACAATTATGATTTTGACTAGAAAAAAAAAGATTAATTTTAAGTTTTTACAGATAAAAATAAAGGTACTGACTGATAAGTAATAAATTTATTTACACATTATTAGTAATATTAAATAGATTTGATTTTTTTCTGATGTTAAAAGTGAAGTTTTGCCAAAATGATAAAAATTAAAGCTTATTAAAATCTGATAAAAAAATATCTTAACAAATATAAAAATCATGCCAACACTATAATAGTTAGTGTGTAATCGATCATCTAGTGTTTATACTGATTATCTATTCTTACTTATATGTAAAAAAGTATTATTAATTATATGCTGGAAAAATGTAATCCGTTGAATTCTGGAGCACTGCTTTGTATTAGCAAACAAACTATCAAAATTGCTTCATAAATCTACTAATTAAAAATATGTTAGTAAAATTTTTTTTTAGTGTAATGTATAACTTATCTGTATGTTACTAAACTTAATTTATCTGATTTGTTAAATTTATCCATCACAAAATATAAATGAAAGTTTGATAACAGGTTTTCTTTTGGCAGCATTTATATATACAATCTAAAAGAAATTTGAAAAAAATATTTAAAAATTTGATTTACTAATTTTAAATATATCAATTAATAATATTTTAAAACAGGGTATAAATTTAGATTGTGAAATGTTCTTACTAGTATTTATTTTTCATATATGCAAAAGTATATACACATGTGTGGATTTAATCAAATTGCTTTATTTAAAATTTTAATTGAATCTGCACATGTACACATACTTTTGTATACGTGAAAATGAACACTGGTTCTTACACTCTAGATAATCATGAATAAAATGAAATTAAATATTAAATATACTTAGATTTTAACAATTAATAATTAGATTGAGAAATGTTCTTATATTTGTATCTAGGTTATCGCAGATATAATAATAAAATTAAATATCTTTTTAAAAATATTTATATTAATACTTATATGTTAAATTATTACAAATAAAATGAATTTAATAAATGTTCATAGATACAGTATTTTAATACTCTAGTAAAATTAAAAAGAAATAAAAAATCAAAAATAAATAAATAAAATGGTTTTTATAAATGCTATTAAGAATAGATTACTATGAACAAAAATTATTTGATAAATATTAAAGTTGAATAGTTTATTTTAAATATTTAGCTTAATAATCATTGTTTATACTTGCGTATTAAATTAAAGAGAATATGATGATTTGAGTTATACTATTTAAATAGAAAAATTGCTTAGAGAATAAACAATATATAAAATAATTCTAGTTTTAGACTTACTTCTTAAAAAAAACCTTTTGTATTATGAAAAATAAATAACAAAATATATTATAATAGAAATGCTTTTTGAAATGTACTGTATCTTGTTAAGAGAAATAATATGTTATATAAATATACTTTTCTATAAAAAGTAATGTCAAAAAGCATAAAGTACTTGTCGAATATTGGGTAGAATCAGGTCTAACGAAAAGTGGTACTTTGGTAAAGTACTGTCAAGGATGTGAATATAACACGAAAGGCAAAGAGAACAATTGCATGTTAGAAATAAAGCAAGACAAAGTACTAGAAAAAGTAAAACGCGTATCAAAAACCAACAATAGTATATGTGTTAAAATTGCATTAAAAACTTATAGTTACCTCAAAAAGGAAAGTAACATAGCAGAGAGCCAATTTATATGTACAGAAAAGTTAGAGGCAGAAAGCATCGAGTATATAAAAAACCTTAACCTTCTAGCAAATATTGTAGCTTTATTACTCGATGGAACAAAAATAAACCTTAAAGGCAAAAAGAGTAAATATATATTCTATACAGATGGCTCATGGCTACCAAATAAACATAATAAAAAAGAAGATGATAGAATAGGGGCAGGCTGAATCCAGGTCTCCGCAGATGAAAAAGAAGTAGTGTTCATAGGCAAAGTAAGAGTAAGCGATTAGTCCTCATCTACAAGACCAGAACTGCTAGTGATACTATGTGCATTATTGATAGTTCCAACAGATATACTAGTAGAGATTAAATTAGATAGTACAGCAGCAATTCTGGCAATAAAGAGTGCACTTAGAGAAAAAGAGTTTAATAAGAGTCTAAAAAAAAAAAATAGAACACTACTAGACAAAATCATAGAGATGGTTCAATTTAAGCAAATTAAGTTAGAACTAGTAAAAGTGAAAGCACACTCTGGTATAAGATGGAATGAAAAGGCAGATAGTACTACAAAAGAGAGAGCCTTTCTTGATGAAACGTGGAGGTGGCCAAGTACACTTTGGCTATGGTAAAACTTTGATATAGCTTGGTCAAACAAAAACATCGAACACCCTCTGCATAGTTTTATACTTAGAGTTAAAAGAAGACTTATAGAAAGTGAATGGTACTCATCAAAAAATCTCGAACTATTATGACAAATAGAAGAAGAAAACAGTACAATGTGGTATCTGTGCTGGAAAAGACTAGTAGAACTCAGAGGGCAAAGATACAAGTCACTGATAAGCAGTAATAAACTAGTTATCTGATTAAAAGGTCTTTTTTGAGTACTCCCTACACTAAGTATACTTCATCAGCATAAGCCAGATATATATATCTTAGCAAACTGTATATTGTACAAAGAAAATATATGAGTCATTTCTTTGAATGTGAAAGTTTAGAAAAGGTGTGGACAAAAATTAAAAAGCAGGTATTAATAATAGCCTGGGCCATGCTTGAGAAAGAGACAAGATTTGAGTATACACTATCAGATTTTAAAGAAATTGTATACAGCAATACTTATCAAGCAAGTCAAAACGCAAGAAAAAGACTTACTCTTGGTTTGGTTCAACAAGCAAACTTTCTCCATTTATGTGAGATGAATAGAAAGCATAGCTTGAGTTGACAATACTTTGAAGCACTGGTTTATACCATGCAGAAGTGCTTCTACAGAGTAGTATGGAGAGAAAGATGTAAATAGTTTGCAGCTTAGGAAAAAAGTAAAGGAATAAGCAGAGTAGTCAAGTTAGAGAAAAGAGATAGGAAGGCCCTGAATGCATCAAAGGGGGATACGAGAACAGAAGCTTCAGGAGAAGTATGCTCGTCAAGTTCAAGTTCATATATAGAAAATGGGGCAAACAAATACCTTTCAAACAAAAAATGCAAGATTATGGAAAGTATTCTTGACAAAGAAAAAGAAAAAAGAAAAAAGTCCTGGCTGACAAGAAAGAATGTGTGAAAGAAGTGTATAAAATAGCAAAAGAGTTATTATGGTAGCAGATCACAAACTTCCTCCCCCCCAGGTGGTGGGTGAAATAATCATTAGAGTATATAAAGTTCAAATTATAGGTAGCTGAGTACCTAGTTATAGCAGGCCTTTAAATATGGGTAGCACCATATGTGGAGTTAGTTAACCAACATCAGTGCGATAACCATACTTGGGTATTTCATAAGTAGCCAGGTATTTGTCTAATAGGTAGTTAGATAGTTTATTGTATAAATAACAAATGTCTAATAAATTAGTACGTAGTTATCAAAAAAAAAAAAAATGTCAAAAAGCATGTAATACTGTATTAGAAAAATGTTTATTAATTAAATACAATAAAGATGCTCTATTTATAATTAATATTAGAAAAATATGACAAGCAAATAATTACAACTGTAGAAATCTTTGTTTCTGGTTATTATCTATAATTAAGATTTAATTATTGATTATCTACAAATTAATAAAAAAAAAAACAGAACATTATCTTAATATTAAAAAAAGCTTTAATTAATTGCACTATCATATTATAACAAATAAAAAAATAACTATTAGCAAAATTAGGTTAGTCTTTTATTTGTTATTTAATTCAAAATATTGCGATATTGGTTGTAATAAGTTTCTTACTATTAGCAAAATTAGGTTAGTTTTTTATTTGTTATTTAATTCAAAATATTGTGATATTGGTTGTAATAAGTTTCTTTATTTTAACAAAATTTATAATTTATATATTTTAATTTACTAAAATTGTTTTAATTATAACTAGTGAGTTAAAAATTAATAGAAAACACTATTACATTTTATAACTATAGCACAAAATTTGTAAATATGTACTAAAATCCTGCTTTAAGATTATCACGTGATTTTATAGATATACATGTCTGTAAAATCACATAATAGCCAAATTTCTAACACTTTTATTACAATATATATATATATACAAAAATATAAATAGAAACTAGAAAACTAGTGTAAGTCTAGAGTATATAAAAATTTATATACTGTATTGAATAATATATATTCTGACCAATCACTATCACAAAAGCAGATAGACAGAATTCTTATATAATATAGATGAATACTTGTTGTTGTAAAAACAATATCCTCCATTTCAGTCCAGTTAATAATAATATATAAAATAATATGCAATATATAAAAATAAAAATAAATTACTATATATTAATAACAAAAATTCTTTGCTAAATTTTACTATAAACTTTACTCTAATTATAACTTAAACTTTAATCTTAATTTAACTACAGGTAATTTGATTTAATTTTTATATACAATATATAAAAATAAAAAAATAATATATATATAGTATAGGGTGTGGTGACTTAGTGAAGTGGTGGAGTTGTCGCACCCCCAGATGGCAGGTCTAGAGTTTGAATTCCACAAACGACGATTTTGAAAATACTAGATTTGTATCGGTTAACGTTAAGATTATTAGTTGGATCCAGATATCTGTAATCTTGGTCACACTATTTCGAATGGGAGCTTTGGCGCAATAAATTCAGGAAACCAGAATTACCAAAAACCCGGTTGGCAAGCCCTGAGTAAGGAGGTAGTATGATCTTTGACGGTGCTACAGGAAGACTGAATTTGGAATTAGAAACCAAGACCGGAGAACCAAGCGACCAGGTTCTTGAAGGGGGACACACCAGCTGAACCGCCGGGTCGCCAACCAGAGGAAAAGGACATGTGCTCTGGAAGCATGTATCAAGAGAAGGGAGACCATAAAGCACCTAAAGCCTGGGCAGACCGACTCTTCCGAGTTGCCGTCTGGAAGTAAGGGAGAGACTGGTAAAGAATCCAAGGAAGAAAGAAAGTCCGAATGTGAGTACTTGACTCGGAATATTGATATATTGATATTAGTAATTCTTCCCGGGGTTGTGTGAACCTTACAAGGGCGAGGAGTATATAATGGAAGACTAATTAGGAAGGTTGTGGCTTGAGATACAGATCGGGTTACGGCAGTATCCTAAAAGATAGCTTGAGATATGAACTCAGTGATGGCAGCACAACAGGTACTAGTTAGAAGGAAATTACTGAACATGCAGGTATAAACATGTGTGGGACATGGACTACTCTGTTAGGTTTACCTCGTAGATAGACTAGCCAGAAATAGTTAGTAAGTCCTAAGGTGGGTGCAAAATCTACAGGAAACCTAGCATATGAATAGTGAGTTACACCTTGATTAGCTTAGAAATGGATAGCAGTTGTGATCAGAGGGTAAAATGGGTATTCTTATAGTTGGAATGCAAGTACGGCAGCTAGTATAGAAACTAGAGCAGACTACTTAAATAGGCAACCAAAAGTTGCATGTATAGCTAGTTGTACTCTCATTAGTAATAATCAGAGA
>CAJVPU010000820.1:0-15296 GCA_910591775.1 Dentiscutata heterogama | reverse complement strand
TTTGAAAGCTTCTCGAAGAACTTGGCCATTTTAAATTTTTATTATCGTTATAATTTTAGTCATGAATTTTTTAATAGAAAAACTTAGTTACACTACATAGGATTTAAAATTCCGATAGTCCATAATGATAAGTTCAAGAACAGATTGACAAGTGCATTTACTTTACTCCCAAGTTTGATGGTTCGACCAGTCAGAGAACAGTATCAGGTGTAACGTGAAATTAATTGAAAAAATCACATTAATCTCGAAATTGAGTTTCATTTTTCATGTGTTAAACCGGGTTTAATCGGTTTCAATATATTAAAAATAAAACTGGTTTCAAACTCTATCTCGAAATTTTTCCTAAGAACCATCTCTGCGAATTAACAAAAAAATTCCTTGCAAATTTTGGTATAATATTGCCCACTAAATCTATCGCTAACTAACTTTAACTAAGATGCCATAAAAGAATATGACATACAAATTTGCTCGAATTTCAGCCAATAGAAGCTTGGAGAAAATTAGTAAATTCCGAGAATCTCGATACTTAAATCTGAATAGTAAAGTCTAGATCCTAACAAAGTAACTTATCATTACCTTTATCTAGTCATATTAATCATATGATCAATAGTTATATAAGTGAGATTTTTTCCACTGGTATATAAGTTGTATGTCAAATTGAAATTTGCGCCAGATTAAATTTAAATACTGATTATTGGGATTAGGTAAACCCTGTGTTAGGGTAAGAGTAGGTATTAACCATTATAGTTATTTTGATCTAAGGTAAATTTTAATTTGACGTACAACATATACATAGTGATGAACTCGGTGTAATGGAGGTAACTGGCTGCTACATGGGCCAAGTTATCACCACCAAACTAAAACAACCACCAAGCAATATACCCAAGTAGTAGATTTGGCGTATCGGGTATACAGCAGGGATACAATGCACAACGTTTATACAAGGGCACGCTAACTGTTTTACTACTTTACAGAAGCAAAATCTAATCATATTTATAATGGATTACACGGAAAGAAAAGATCAAAAGACTTAGAATTTTGTCGTTATCCTATCACGCCATCTTCGCGATTATAATTGATGGCTTTCAATTATTGTTTTTATCCCACGATCAAAATAGCATTTTCGGTTCTTTCTCATGAAAGTCGCGTCGGAAAAGCAACACGGCCACAAATACGACCGGCTATGCGTCCATAATCCCGATCGTAGATCCATTAGACTAATTAAAATTTCCTATTCTAGAAAGTCATATCAGGACTTAAATTACTTCTAACAAGGCGGGCTTATTCATGGGTTCTCAGAGGTCTTGGGGCATTCTTGGTGATCTCTATGATGACGCGACATCTTGCGGATCGAGGTCTTGATCACGTTTTCGGGGTCACGTTACGTGAAATTTTCTGCGTTACGATTTTTCGCGTTTTCCTCTAACAATGGTTACACGAATGGAGCTCAAGAAACTGGTATCCATTGATTTCATTCAGGAATTCTAAAATTTTAATATTACCAACATACAATAGGATATCATAACAGATAATACTCTACCATGGTAAAGTACGGGCAATGAACATTTTAATTTATTTTGAAGAAAAATCGAGGTGCTGCGGGAATGATCGACCCGAACTTTGGAGTCGAATTCTCCGTTCAGAGCTTCATTGGCTCCATTCGTGGCTCCATCGGCTCCATCAGGATGGTGAATACTTCCATTCCATTTTATTCCGATATCAATTGACCGATCAAAACTTGCATTTGTCACTGGATGCAAGTTTTGATTGGTCAATTGATATCGGAATAAAATGAAGCGAAGTATTCTTCGTCCCTGGGCTCCATTGCCAACCCTGGATGACCAGAGTGATGGCTAGTGATGTAACCAAACCGACAGCTCCTTCATGTGCAGAATCTGAAACTATGGGATTTTAACGTCCCAAATCATTTTATTTACCGAATTTTATAAAATTATGAATATATTTTTGGTTTGGTAAAATCCAAATCCCAACGACAAATAGAAGGTCATTTACGAAATTTTTAAATCATCATCCAACGCATAGTGACGATATTGAAGCTACCATCAGATGAACTACGCTATTCAAAACAATCGAATATGTGCAATATTTTAAAGTAATAAATCTTGGCGTTAGAGCTGTGGCCTAGGGTGAGTGGTACAGCAGTCACGGGCATGTTACCATGGTATGCATAAAAGATAGTCAACAAACATAAATACGAGCAATGATTTCTGGAAATTTCGGGATGATAGATAGTCAACGAACATAAAATACGAGCAAGGATGTCGGTAAATTTCTGGATTTGTAAATTATCTGGTTGTTAGATAGGTTGATATGACATAGTATATAGCGTGCCAGGTAGCATCCTGACACGAAATTTATTAGGTGGTAAGCCAAATTTTTTAGCCGTGCCGCTAAGGAAATCTTTTTATTAGTGCGCAGAAGGTGGTTTCATTGACGGTTTTTTGAGTTTTTTTAAAAAAAGTGATTTTCACGTTACACGATCTGGAGGTCATTATTAAAAGAGATCTGATTGGTGCATCTTTCACGGTCACAATATTAACGGTATTACATAATCATTTAACGTTAACGTTAAAGGTGTTATCTACTTAATACAGTATTAATGTCTGAGTCTAACGAAAATTGTCGAGATATGTAGCAAAGATTCGTAGGCCCCGTGGTTACTGTCCAATCTAATTATAAGATCATAGTATAATATACAAATGAAGAAAAACAGATCACGAATAACATAAATTCATTATTGCACCTAAGCTTTCACTCATTAAAAATCTTGCTTTAGTATTATCATTTTTGGATCAATTACAAACTTGTATTACCGTTTACCACTGTATGTAGTAATATCCTACCATGTAAGGTATCCTTCTCCACCAATAAAAGCGTTCGATTCGTGAATAGTAACCGGTACTAAAAATCAATTCAAAAAATTTGGGTTTGGCATTCTCGATATTATTTATTACTGTATGTAAATTTTACCAAGCATTTCTAAAAGAAAAAATACATTCCAATATACAGTAAAGATTACTACGTATTAGAATGAAGTTTACAAAATAACTACATATATTAATTAATAATATAGTCTAAATGACAAATTTTGTAATTCAGTTGGCATTAATAATAGGGGTAATCGTTTTACGTATGTACTACATAAAAATAATACAAAAAAACTATTAATACGTACGTATGTACATACCTGATACGTACGTACGTACAGTACATGCCTGATACGTGCGTACGTATATACATGCGTATATGTAATAAAAATAACAGTTCAACTTTTACTCTACCTTTTAAGGGCAAAAAAATGGCAAACCTTTATGTCCCATCGTCACTAACGATCGATTGTCTTGAAGAAATAATTCATCATTTAGTGGATCATCGTTCATCACTATTCTCATGTTTATTGGTAAATAGATTATGGTGTAAACTAGCGATAGGATTACTATGGAGTAGACCATTTGAATATCATATTAATGTTAAAAGATTTTCTATGATCATTAAAACTTATATTTCATGTCTTCCCATCGCTGAGAAGCAAATGCTTAGATCTAAAAACAAAAGAATTTTACCGGAAATACCTGCAGAAAGAACTCTTGATATAATGGATCAGAAAAAAGTATATTCAAATAAGGATCATTTATTATTCAATTATCCGAAATATTTACGAATATTAGATTTATCAAATTTTCAGAATGGGGTAAAGCAATATCTTACCACAGTCAACATCGAAAGTTATCAATTAGTATCTTATACTGTTCAAATATTAGTAAACTTTTTAATTCAATCCACAGACACTCTCCATCATTTAGTAATAAATAGTCCTATAATGCGGTTATTCTTTGACATTACTTTACTTCCAAACATTGATAAAATAAATCAAAAACTTTCTTCAATTTCAAAAATAGATTTATTCCTTCAAAGAAAAGATACACCAGAAACTCATCAAGGATATATAAAACTTGTTTCTCATATATCCAAACATTCCAGAAATTTAAACAAAATTTCTATTGTTAATGATTTTCAAGATTGTCAACCAGAAATTTTACGCCATATATTTAGATTAATTGAAATTCAAAATTATCTTGAAGAAATTACTATTTGGGAATTTCAAAATCCTTCAACTTGTCAATGGATTTATACTGCTTTAAAAACTCAATCTCATTCTTTAAAATATCTTGGAATTAAAAGGTTTAGAAATTTTTCAATTTTTTTAGATTTTTTAAAATCTTGTAAATCTTTAAAATCTTTAGAAATTTTAGATTTTTTTGTTGAAGATGGTTATACACCTTTTTATATTCCTTTCAATTCTACAGTTTCTGAAGAAATAAAATTAGAAAAATTTTCTTGTTGTGAGAATTATTCAAAATCTTCGGTGTTTAGTTTAACAATGACAATAATTATTCGTATGGCAAATAAGAATTTAAGAGAACTTATATTAGGGGATTCTACTGATGAATTAATAGAAGAAATTCAACAAAATTGTCCAAATATTATAAAGCTTTCTTTAACTTTATATACTACTTCTTTTGAAAAACTTCTTCCTTTATTATCTTCTTCAAAACTTGAATTTCTCTATTTAGAATCAAAATTTGATAGTTCTGCATTAACTCCTAATTTTATGCAAAAATTAGCCATATCACTTCCGAAAACTCTTTTACATTTGGGAATGGATCTTGGAATTGTTAATGAAGGATTACGATTATTTTTTGAAGAATATGGAAATTGTGGTGTTGCTTTATATACTATAGAATTATATAATTATTTATTAGATGATAGAGTTTTAGAATCTATCACTAAATATGCGAGAAAAGTTGGTGGTTTGAAAAGGTTAAAGATCAGTGAAGTAAATACTAATATTTCGGAAAAAGGTTTGCAAGAAGCAAAAGATGTTATTTCAAGTGTTGTATTATTATAATCATTTAAATATGAAATTTACTTGTTAAATAAGATAAAATATTATTTATTTTATAAATTTGTATAATAACAATTTTTTAATTTATTTGATATCTTGATTTTTTTTATTAATAATAACCAAATTTTGTTATATCCGCTTTTTTAGAAATACTTATTTGCTTGTCACACAATAAAATAATCATACATAAATTAATGACTTTTACAATTTGATCCAAATTTTGAAATGTCGGGGTTTTCCTTCAATCTATTAAAAATTACTGATCCACAATTTCGTTTGGGCAGATTGATTTTTTCAAGAAATAAACATGAAAAAATATTGGATACTCCAAATTGTTTCGTATATACAATGAGAGGCTCCGTACCACATTTAACTCCTGATAATTTACAAACTATTCCGGTTGATGCATTGGGGATAACTCTGGAACATTTGTATACATCAACTTTATTTTTTTTTCTTTGAAAATAAAGAAATCTCATTTTATATCTCATTGTATTTATTTTATCTTAAACATTTAGTCTTGAGGCACAACCTCCATCTTCAACTCATTTTGTGGGTGGAATACATAAATTTTTGAATCTTGAAGATTATTTATTGTTTTTTGATGTTCGAGACTCTGGAAAATTACAAATTATTTCATTCAATACTGATAAATTTGTTTCCGTTGTTACTAATCAAGGATGTCGTAAAGTAAAATTTATTTATTTAGTTTTTTTTTTTTGGCGGACGATTAATTTGTTTTATTAATAACGAATAATGAAAACAACTTTTTTTTAAAGGTTACTACTGAAGAATATGTAAGATACATGAATATATATAATCCTGATATATTTGCTAGCATGGCGGATTTAATACCTGTCAAGAATCCAAGTTTGAAAAGGGTTAAGAAATCCGTCGATAGAACATTAAATTGGTTAGATGAAACCTTGGAACAAACAAAAGTATATTGATAAAATATTTCGCATTTTAACTTGTTAAATATAAATTAATAACTAATGACGTACGTGGTAATAATTAAAAGGAAGGGATCCATGTATTTGGTGTTGTAACTGGACATGATAAACATGAAGAACGTGTGAGATCAGCTCAAGAGACTGCAAATAGAAATGTAGCCGGTGAGCAATATCCACATCAATTTAGTATTTTAAAAATTTTATATAAATCACTAATCATTAATTGTCATTCTTATAATATAGGCTTTGTGTTAAATGGATTGGATCTAGACATGACTTCAAAAGAACGTTTAGATTTAATGAAAATCTCACTCAAACATCTACCAAAAAATAAGCCTCGTGTAGCATACGGACTTGGGGCTCCAGGTTTGACCATAGTTAATACCTATATCAAATTCATAAATAATAATATATATTTTCATCAATAATTTTGATTTTTTTTTTTTTTTTTTTTTTTTTTTTTTTTTTTTAGAATACGTTCTTCTTGGTATTTTCGAGGGAATTGATATATTTGATACAAGTTATCCTTCAGAAGAGACATCTTTAGGACATGGACTCACATTTTTGATACTTGAAGATGGAATTCAAAATGAACAAGAAAAATTCATAAATCTTTGGGATAATAAATATAGAACAGATTTTAGACCAATTTTAGATGGATGTAAATGTTATGCATGCCAGAATCATACAAGGGCATATATCCATCATTTACTAGATACTCATGAGATGCTTGCTACTGTATTATTAATGAGGTTTGTGAAATTTTTGTTTAATTAAAATAATTTTATTTTGCAAACTTTATTAATAAATATTTTTATTTTCTATTAATAGTCATAATTTATTCCATTATTTGCAATTCTTTAAAGACATTAGAAAGTCTATAGATAATAATACGTTTACAAATATTGCTAAGCGATTTATTAGTATGTATGGCAATGATATTAAAATGAATAAAGCGGAAATAAAGAATTTCTTATTTTAAAAATTTTTTTAAAAATTTTTTTAGGGACATCAAATATTGCAATTGATAAAATCAGCCTAATTTTTAATTGATTATATTCTTTAATTAATAAATATTATATATGTATTAAATTCAACGATGTTGTCGGCGTCGTATATACACGATAATCTTCTCCCTCGAACACGCTCAGGATGTCAGATCAACGTATAAACGAATATCAAAACTAAAATGCTTATTTCTTTGTCTTTAGTATTCTATTCAAAAAATATTCATTGTAAGTTTTACTATAGACGAGCAATGTCTTTGATAGATTCTATAAAAGTTCGTTCTAAATGGTCTTATAAATATTTCTAATTGACAAATTACAATTGGTGCTAATTATAAGTAACTTTACAAAGTCTCTCAATATCGACTCTCACGTTTATTGTTGCTTAATGGCATCTGGGTGTAACTCGCACTATATTATACCTAATAATTTCAACATAAAATTTTCATAGTCTTTCACACAATTGTAACGAAAAGTCTTGAAAAAAAAAGTATGAATTTCTTTTTTATAATCTAAAAAAAAATTTGAGCAAATCTTATCTAAATTTAGGTGCGAACAAATAAAAGAATGTGGATCAAATCATCTAAAAGGTATTTTCAACAATCTTAATTATGGGTTCACTAGTTAACTCATGTTGCAGTACCACGAATGTCATACGGGAGATGTGGACACATTCTATTATACTCAATAATATTCCTTCGCACGAAGTTCACACATGCAGAAAATACGAGATTAATAATCATGTTCGTGATAAATATAGTATGAATTATCTTGAAAAAAAAAAAGTATAAAGAGATAACTAATTTTTACAGTAGTATTCCTCTATTCTTTAATTCTAATAATAGAGTTCATTCAATTAACCAATTTTCCTATATTTTTCCGCCTTAGCTTGATTTTTTAAATTTTTTCATGATATGTGAACGTATCTAATCAAGATGTTAAGTACCAGGGCAAAAGTATCTCCAATATTTACCACTTAAGAGATTTTATAAACGATTTTTTATTTAATATACAGTATATAAATTATAATACTTATTAAATAATATAAAATATATATGTTTAATTTAACTGCTGAGGAATTGCTCCAACATGTTTCTTCTACTACCATCAATAAATAATCATCGCAAAAATTGATCAAAAATACTACCTAAGGATGTTCTCCAATCAATATACCAGTGTTAATACTAAATTCATTCGACAAACCATTACCAGAACCTGGACTACTTGGGTTAAGGACGGATTATGAGTTAGGATCAAATGATGTAACATATTTATATTCAGAATTACTAATATCGTAAAGCCTACAAAAGTGGTTATTAACAGTAGATATAAATGATGTAAAAAAAACCAGTAATAAAGCTCCATATTCTATGCTGTAAATAACGGTCATATAATTTCCGATCACGTTAGCAATATGAAACGATGGTATAGGTGGTATGATACAAGAAACATTTGGTGTAATCCATTTGACATCTAACACAGATAGTAGACAACTGTACTTTGCGCATATCTTCTATAAACGATACTGCAATCATTATTAAATCTAAACAAATACACATAGATCTAGTGTATTTGGTGATGCATAATATATCTGATTGTAATCTGAAAAAAAAAGGCATTGGATATTATCTCAACGTGCTAACACAGGTTGAATCAATGAATATCGGGTGCATATCGGGAGAAAAGTTTCCCGATATGTACCCGATAGTTTTCTGAATATCGGCAGCATATTGGTAAGATATCGGGAGGTAGATCGATATCAGCAACTAACAGCAAATTATTGGGATACCCCGATATCTTACTTTTATGCCCAGAGTGTTAAGAGAAAGATATCAGGGTATCCAATGTCGTGCTGTTATGTTATCGATATCGATCTACCTCCTGATATCTTACAAATATGCTGCTGATATTCAGCGAGTGTTTGGCGGATCTATGGCAAAATTAAAATTTAACTGTGAATTTAATGCCATTTACAATACTATCCATTATTTTTTTTTGTGACATATAAAATAATAAATATACCTATAAATTTCCAAACAATTTAGAAACGTTGATAAAAAAAGTAATTAATCAAATATCATACCTCTTTAAATTTGCAGGTGAATTAATACTATATCCACCATGTTGTAAACAATAATACCACTTGACAACAGAGTAGCAGTAAATCCATCTCTCTGTGTGGAAGCTTGGACTTGAGATTCCTTTAACCATGTTAATGTAATCGTATCTATATACAAAGTATATCCCCAGAATTTTCTGTATTGCTATATCCCCTGAATAATAGGAATATTCAACATATTTTTTATACAGTAGTATTGTATGAGTAAACCAGTGTTGGCATTGGACTAATTAAATAATATAGACAAAATATGGACATAGTCATTTTTAATTGGACATATGCACTATGTTACTCGGAGTACTCACATGGCCGTTATTTTAGACAACAATAAAATTTCACCTAAACGCAAGCTATATCTAATTATTAGTTGAAACCCTTATATGTTGTGCGCGTTATTTCGAGACGTGCATGGGCGTTATTTTGAAACCATGCATGCTATTTTTAGGGGTATGATTTTCTAAATAACGCCCATGCCCGTTATTTCGCGAAAATACGGTATATATATATATAGCCAATTGAACCAGAATTAAATATAAAAACTCAATTAATCTAGAATTAAATATAAGAGAATTACAAATCAAACTAGAAAAATATAGAACGAATCTATTTGTCACTGGTAGTGACAGTCGTCGAATTGCAATTGTTCAATTATATTGCGCATGAAGTGAAGAAAACGCTAAAATTTGCGATAGCTCAAAATTTTGCTTATGAACCAACTTTTATACAGTATTCTAGTTAAAAAAATTCCTTGCAAAATTTTACTACATCCTCTCCTAACCCTAACCCTGATCCTAATGATAATTAACCTTAGGGTTTGTTTTGACTTCATTACATGGTCAATTGCAATCGGCGACAACTAGATTATTCCAAAATATAACTGTATTATCTATATTATCTATGACAGGGTAAAAGCCGCGCTGGATTTTTGTCACATGGGGTGAAATCCGCAATTATACTGCCACGTGACTTATCTACAGCAACGGTCAACATAGTGAAATGACAAATTTGAGCGAAGATATCACAACAACCACTAAGCCAAATTCAATGAATCTTTTTTATTTGAATTCTATTGGTAGAATTCGAAAAGAAAAAAAAGTTGGCTTGATAATTGTCGTGATTCTTCGCTCGCTCAAAGCTTGACAAAATTCATCAAAATAAAGGTACAAATTTTTTCTAAATTTGAACGAAGATATCCCGACAGCCATCAAGTCAAATTAGATAAACTTTTTTTATTTGAAATCTACGATTTATAGAATTTGTTTGTCGAATTTGGCTTGAAGATTGTCGAGATATCTCTGTTCAATGTTTGACAAAATTCAAAAACGTCTCAAAATAGAAGCTGTACTAATATTTTTTAAAATTTGAACGAAGATACCCAACAATCACCAAGACAAATTCAATGAACTTTTTTATAAATTCGTAGAACTCAAATAAAAAAAAGTTCATCGAATTTGACTTGGTAGTTGTAGAGATATCTTCGCCTGAATTGGTCATTTCACTATGCGATTGTAGCTGTGCTGAAAAAGACGTGATTGCTATGTTAGTATAATCCCCAGTTAATACATAAAAAAACGCCATGCCAACGCGGATTTCATCCTATCTGTGATCAAAGCGAATTTTACTAAAATTCAGTACGGGTTCATCCTATATATATAGTTTTGATTTACATAGCATATCGTGCATCCCATTGTGATATGCCCTATCAGAGTTAAAGGTGAAACGGGATAGGACTGTTTACCACAGTACTATTACGTGATGCTCCGAAAAAAATATTGTTGAAAAAATGTCTTGAATTTTATGATACACCATACCTGATTTTAATTGGCATTAATCATGTGACAGTAAAATCGCCAGCATAGTATGTTTTGTACAAGATGGTTCACGCGCTTTACACAATTATAATCAATTTTCGTATACCATCCAACCAAGTTGCTGAATATACATAACCAAATCCTCTTTTGTCAATTTCTTTTAGATACCGTATAAAAGCCCACCTACGCGTTATTTCAAAATAAGGGTAGATTTTCTAAATACAATACAGTCAACCTTCCATAACTACATTTATAGAATATTCATTTATGGAGCATAACCTACATTTAACGATACTACTGAATAATTACATTAACCGATCAAATTATGAGCACTTATCATTATAGGAAAATGCACTTATAGAGAGTGCACATATGGAGTGTCGACTGTATATCATTTATCGCACAATAAATTATGTGCTACACTAGGATGCACGTTAATTCGGGACGCCCATGAGCGCTAATGTCGAGAACATAAGTTATTCTTGAAGGATCCGATTGCTGAGATTCTCTGACGCAATCATTAATATTCTTATTTTGCTTGTCGGGATCACATGCCAAACACCATGCTTTAAACATGTTGTCTTTATTACAATGTATACTTTTGCCGTATTTAGGTTATCATTTTAATCATCGTCAAATATTATATATATTTTTTATATTATTAAAAATTTATTGTAATACTCACCTAATCGAAT
This sequence comes from Dentiscutata heterogama, assembly GCA_910591775.1. Lineage (NCBI taxonomy): Eukaryota > Fungi > Glomeromycota > Glomeromycetes > Diversisporales > Gigasporaceae > Dentiscutata > Dentiscutata heterogama. Next base: position 3,784 of record CAJVPU010000820.1, on the reverse strand, counting down.
AAAATAGTAATCTGAAGGGTATTAGTTAGTAGTAAATAAGTGTTCGTAAACATGAATCACTTTTTTAATCTACCGATTAATAGATCATCTACAGTATATACTTGCCCACTAAATTAAGGTTCATGACGACATATGGTATTCATACGGCATACGGTATTCATACGACATACAACACTTATACGGCATTTATACGGCATACAACACTCCTACTTATACGGCAAATATGCCATATCGCCATGATATTTTTGCTGGGGTAGCTATCTCCAAATTCTAAATGTTTGCACCTCTAGTAGTTACCACATAAAATTAGAGCTAAATTTAAAATTGAGATGCGTAAGATCTATTTAACTATATATATAGTAATAAACGGCGGCGTTTCATAGGACTGAAACCTTATGTATTAGGCTCTGATTTTTTTTCGTTCAAAAAAAAAAACATAAAGTTAATGCAATATATTATATTATCAATTATATAATACAGTATGACAAAAACTTAATCGTTGATATACAAATAATAGCGATAGAATGTGTTAATTTAAGTATATATATTTTTAAAATTTTACATATTTGTACGTATGCAAACAGACATAAACTTAATTTATAATTCATAAATAATAAGAACAGCAAGCTAATCTTTGTTATCTACATGGACTTTCTTCTATTCTTACAGTATATTATAAATAGTAAGACATTACATTAAGTATAATGAGGGGTTCAAAATTAAAATCAGAGAATCTTATTTTATTTTTCCGATTTATAATTCAATATAGTAAAAATACTATTGAAAAAATCCTACTTATTTTCGAAATGCGCCACTCATTTGTTAATTTTGAAACCCCTAATGTCGGTGTTTTCCAATTTTTGAATACATAAATTATTAAAATATGTTAACTATTTGAGAACATTCAAAAAATTTTTAATATTAAAAGATTTTAATTTTTCTATATAAGAACATTAAACTTTATGAGAACATAAACTAAATTTGAATTATAAACACTGGTTCCAACAGAAAAATCTCGTGAAAATTTTAATACCGCTGTTAAACGAGAATCTGTCAGTCAATCGTTCCGCAGCAATCGGGTTTGAATAACGACCCACAGAATCCGGGGACGAAAGAGTCGTTTTAGATTTGGTGAATGGTTAAATGAACGAATGTAGTTTATAATATATGTGACTTCAATACTTTATTATTTGGTAAAGCCGGTGCTGCCCTTCCCGAAGGGCCTTTATTTATAATTATGAATTCAGCTATTTACATTTGCAAGAATTATCTATATTATTAAATTCCTCAATAAACCACAAATTGACATCATAGCCAAGAACACCAACATTATTAGAACCCATCATATTACCGAAATTATCCCAATTGCCATTATTCGCTTCTGACTTTTCTGGGATTTCTGGCGTCCGGATTTGGAAATACCATGCTTCAGGTCACGTTTCCGAACTCGCACCGTATTTTCGCGTAATAACTCTCGTGAGCGTTATTTTGAAAATCGTGCCCCCCAAAATAATATATATAGTTTCAAAATAACGCTCATGCGCGTTCCAAAATAGTGCGCACCCCATAGTAAGAGATGTTTATTTGTAGTAAGATTTAAAAACATTTGGAACTGGATTTAATACTAAGTAAACTTTCGAACTTTAACAAAAGTTGTGTTTCAGATTAACTTTTGTTAAAGCTCGAAGGAAGGTTTACTTAGTCTAAATCTATATTTTTGTCTGTTTACTTTTTATACAAGAATAACAAAATTTTTAATTGTCTCAAAATAACGCTCATGCGCGTACTCGAAATTAACGCGCATTACGCGAAAATATGGTATATTATACAACCAAAAGTTACATTCTAATCCTAAAGAGTTGTTAGAATAATTTTAGCACTAACCATAAATAGCTGTTAGAATAATTATTTAACACTAACCATAAAGAGCTATTAGAACTAGTAATAAACGGCGGCGTTTCATTGGGCTGGAGCCTTATGTATTAGGTTCTGAATTTTTTTTTGCTAAAAAACAAACATATAGTTAGTGCTGTAAATTATATTATTATCAAAATTATATAATATGGAAAACTTAATCGTTGATATGTAAATAATAGAATGTGTATATATTTTTATGTTTATATTCACATTGGGCATCCATAATTTACGCTAAACCATTATTGTTATAGGGATCTTAAAGATAATACAAAAATAATACTATATGGCATTATCTTCAAGGTCTCTGTTACTATACAATACAGTACTGTTTAACGTAAATTATGGATACCCCCATTGCTGTACGCTACTGATCTACTTCTATATCTCGTGTATTATGCAAAGGAAACGTAGATTGTTCACCTCTATCCCATGGAATATTGAAGAATCTGCAAATTTCTCCGTCATTACAATTGATTACATATTGTAAAAAAAAAATGTTTAACTCTAACACGTTGCTTAATAATGAGTCTAATAAATAAAAAAAAGGTCATTCAAATATAATCAAATATATTGAATTTAATAAATATGTATTATGTATTATTATCATTGGTACATTATTTTTAGTCTCATTCATTTTTCAAGAGATGAAAATTGAAAAATAGCATACCGTAAAGTGCCGACTATGATTGTACCCAGGGGCAATTCATATTATATCTCGAAGAAAATGCCCAGTTGGTGTAAAACATTGAAGACTGGCAAAGTCGTATGAAAAGGTACGTTTCAATTATTTGTAAAGACCTTGTTACGTCAATTGACAGTCAACAAAAATTGAAAAATGGCGCGTACATATACGTATTGAAATGATCCACTTGTAAATTACTGTATTTGACGTCCACATAATTATCTGCTTTGACATCTTTTTATTATACAAATAATATTACGTTTTTACCTTATATAATCTTTGTTATTTATTTGTTGCCATGTTGAATCACTTTCTCATTAATACTGCATTTTGCCGTTTAAGCCGTCTTACTGTTCTTCAGGTATCATTAAAGCTAATCTTTTTCTTCTATCATCATTTCTTGCAACCATTGTTCAGGCATATAAATTCTTTTTTGCATTTTTGGAAGACTTTAATACAATAAATTATTAATTAGTCTACTTTTTTTGTGATAGACCAAAAAATCATCATTAGTATTGCAGGGGTGGGAGTCGGACATCGCCTCAATTTAGTACAGCATGGAAATGTCTTCCACGCTCCAGCTCAACTAATTTGTGTCAAATTAAAATCAAAGCTTTATATTGAAACAGAAAAATAGTAAATATATGCCTATAATTTAAATAATTGCACCCGATCTTACATTTGATTTTGTATGCACATATTGTATTGCCAAAATGGAACCTTATTTAATGTCAGATTTCTTGCAACAACATCGGCTGGTAATCCTATGAGTACATCAGTATTCTGATTTCGTGCTGCTTCTCTAACAGAAATACGTATGACGTTAAGAATATGGCCTAATTCCGGGTATTACCGTTGGCCACTGCATATATTACTCAACGATCTCATTGGCGAGGTACTTTATTGGGTAGAGTACCCATTTTCGGGGATACTGTATGTATACATGGGTGTCTAAATTGCCCAACTTAATAAAAAAGTAATTACGGCATTTAGGCTGCCGAAATCAATCTTATATAGTGCCGAAATTAATTTTCATATTTGCGAAATTATTTCCGAAATTTTTTGAACTCTTTTCATCAAAATACATCATATAATATAGTTATTTCGAAGTGGGTTCATATAAAAATTTAGCAATGCCGAAATTTTTGCCAAAAATATGATTTTTCAAAAATAATTTAGACACCC
>CAJVPU010000819.1:0-15299 GCA_910591775.1 Dentiscutata heterogama | reverse complement strand
TGTCATGTGATCTATAGCTAATATATGATTGGCTATTTTAGTGAATAACCAATTAGAATATAAATATATCTTATTATTAGTACATATATACTTTTATTATCCATATTATTTCACTGACAATTATTCACTGCCAAGTTTATTTTACTGACAGTCTAGTTACTGAAGCTTATTTTTCCAACAAGTTTTTTTTTATAACTCTAATGATATTGGCCAGAATTACTTTTGTCTGTAAAATAAGCTTCAGTAAAATAAACTTGTTGGTAATTGTCAGTGAGTTGATTGGATCCTTTTTATATCCAAAGGGCATGCCCGGGGCATAGAGAGGCATGCCCTTTACAAAGGCATGCCTCCTGGGGCATGCCCCAAAAATTTGCCATGCTCCCAACCCTATTCATAACACAACAGATGTGTGCTAACAAATAAACAAACAAATAAACAAACAAGCAGCAAAACGTGTAAACAAATAAACAAAACAACAAACACGTGAACAAGTGCAAACAATTGTAATATTAGCTAGTATTCTAGAACCTTTGAATAGATATTATTACAACTTCAGGAAAATTAGCAGGTCTCGTAAAATATAAAAATAGAGTCACTTAAAGATTTGGCAAATATGCCGTAAACAAAACTAAATGAGATATACAAAGAGCATAAGTCTGCTTACACTTAAGATAGATAAAAATATAGAAAATATCTGGATATAAGAACTCAGAATTTATTACAGCAATATGTGGAGCAATAGACTGCTATAAATAGACTGAAATTAAAAAAGATCAAGGCAAAAAACTTTCAATTGAAGAACATATTTTACTAGAAAATGTGACTGAGATCTCAATATAGTCGAAACAAGCTACACAAGAAAAAACATCAAAAGAACCTAGAATAAGCAAGGTAGCAGCTCAGAGATGGTAATTGATACAGTAAAAAACTATAAGAGAAAAAGAGCCCCAGAAGACAGTACAGAAAGTGGTATAGAGAAAAAAAATCAAGAGAATATTAGGATTAAATTAGCAGAAATAAATTAAAATAAAAGTGAAATAGAGATCTTAAAAGAAGATAATACCCCAATAGCAGAAGAAAAAGCAATCCTGCTATACACTGAATGTAGTCAAATGGATTATAGTACAAAACTAATCAAAGAATAGATGACTTTGGTCAAGAAGAAAGAGACATATAAAAGTTCTGAAGATTGTAAAGAGTCCAAAAAAAGTGAAAATATATATAGCTCAATATGGGCACTAACATGTAACCAAACCCATGAAAAATTAGAGACAAGTAATAGCCAAAAACATGATACAGAAAAGAAAGAACTTGAGCTATATGCTACAATTTGGGACTTGCCTATGTTAGTACATGCTGCAAGAATTCATAGATGTCTAAACCATTTTGGAAGAGCAGAAGTACTCGAATAGCAAAACTTAGAGAAATCTATAGCAGCATATATAAAGATTAAATGTAAGAATGAAGAAAAAAAAAAGAATCTGCTAGACTTATAGGTAGTTTACTTCAAAGAAGAAAGTCTTAGTAAATTCACAATAAACAAATTTGGTGCAGAAGATCCAAAGATTAGAAAAGAATTTAGACTAATTATTAAAAATATCTTATATATAGCATCAGAAGCAATACTCTTATGTTAACTTAAAAGATTCAAAGCTAAAATGGTATTTGCATTAAAGAACAATTACAAAAACCAAAGAAAAAACTTTTTGGTATACTTTGCATCACTACAAGATCTTCTAAATGCCAAAGCAGCAATACTATATTATTTTAATACCAGATTAGAGTAGGGACAAAACAAGCTCTTTAATATAACAAAAAGTATTAAAAAAGATTAGAGTATAGCAGAGCAAAACTATAATAATACAAATAGAGTTAGTTTATATTTAAAGCAAAAAAAAAGGCACAACAAACAATTTAATAAGAAAAGAAAATCTATTAGTAGTGAAAGTGAAAATAAAAAGAATAGAAGCAGATCAAGATCTAGAAGTAATAGTAGAGTTATTCTAAGAAAAGTAAAGAATAGTGAATCAAATAAGTTAGATCTTAAGGAAAAAAGCTTTGCAACAGGCTCAAATAAGGTTGAATTAGGGAAAAGAAAAGAAATGCAAAAAGCAACTAAAGAAGAAGAGAAAATCAGAAAAGCTCTAGCAGATCTGCAAGAAAGATTCAAAACAATAAAGCATATGCTTGCTTTGCGCTCCTAAAATTCACTCCAGTTGAATTAAAGAATTTAGGCATGGCAAATAATCTCACTCTAGCTATACAAGAGCCCAATATTTTAAGATCAAGTGAGACTTCTCTAAAAAGAATAGATTATGAGTTACTAACAATTGGTTTTCAAAATATTAATAGTATAAAACAGAGTACACAGAAATTACTTGCACTAGCAAAATAGGGCAAAGAAGAGAGTTTGGATATAATTAGTATTGCAGAAACAAATATAGATATATTGGAAGGAAAGTGAATAAAATGGATCATCAAGAGTATAGCAGTTTCTGGTCATTCAAAGAAGAAGACAAACATAAAGGCTCGGGAGTTGGGTACTGATAAACAAAAACTGGTCACAACATATAGGAAGAGTAGTCAAATTTAGTCCTTACATACTTAAAGTAGATCTTTTCTTTAAAAAAGTTATCATACAAGTTTGGGTGCTGTATCTACCACCATCTGACAAAGAAGTCTGCAAAGAAGTGCAATGAACATTAATTAAAGAATTATGTAGAAATAAGATCAACACATATACCTGCATATTAGGTGATTTTAATGTACTAAGTGAACAAATTTGAATACAAATAACAAAAATAGCAAAGATTAGAGGCTTAGTAAAACCTTACTTGAATGGCTTAAAAATAGAAACTTCATAGATATGTACAGGTTTGCAAACTCTCACAAAAGAGAGTTTATTTGGCAAAAAGAGAACACTGCATCAAGAATAGACTATATTTGGATTGACAAAGAGATGCATAACCTAATAATTGAAGCAGCAATAGAAGATACAAATATACTCACAGGAAGTGACCACAAACTAGTATGGACAAAACTAGATACTAGTATAATACTAAATTATAGCAAGCTTAGAAAAAGAAAGAGGAAAAAACCAATATGAAAACTTTTCTTATACTACAAAGCTACAGAAGAAAACTGGGAGGTATATAGTAAAAGTGTAGAACACCTACTATTAAAGAAGTCAGTCTATAGTAATTCCCAAAGTAGCATGATTAATATTGATGAAGAATGAGACATTATAAATGATGCTATAATAAAAGCAGCAACAAAACATATTCCATGGATTAATATTAAAAAAACAGAACTTCAATTCAAGAAAGCAAGTCCAAAATGCAAAGTATACAAAGAAATTAAGTTCTTATATCAACTCCAAAAAAAAAGCAAAACATGTAAAAGAGAAAAAATAAGTATTGCAGATCAAACAAGTTACAACAATTTGATCGAAAAAATTAACCAAGAACACCAGACCCAAATCAAGTACTTACCAGAGTATTGGAGTCAAGTAAGCAAAAGTGAACTTAAAAACTAGAGAAAAATTCTGAGAAAAAAAGTAGAACAAGAAGAACTCAAAACCAAAGAGAAAGAAATCAAAGATAAAATCGAACAAAAATTTAATATAATGCAAAAAGATAAGAAAAGAATGCTGCAGAGTTTCTTTAACAAGCTATATAACAAAATAACAATAGACAGGTTACTAATAAAAAAAAAAGTCACAGTGTCAAAATCAAGAGCTTATTGTAGAAGATACAAAGGTTAAGCAACAAGTAGCCAAACACTTTAAAGAGCAGTTTAAGAAACGAAATCAAAAATTCAATAATATGAACCCAGAATAGCAAAACAAATATAAACCAAAGAAGAGTATTGATCCAAATATATATCAAGATATTATAAGTTCAATTGGTGAAGAAGAGTAGATACAAGTACTATGTAGAGCACAGAACAACACAGTATCTGGTATATCAGGCATTGGATATATTTTATTCAAAAAACTATCTGCTAGAATAACCAAAAGAATAGTAGAATTTTTAAACTCTATACTAGAATATGGCAAAATCTCAGAAAAGTGGAAGCTTGGACAACTATATTTAATTTTAAAAAGCAGCTCCTAAGAGTACAATTTAAGTCATACTCGACCAATAGCACTATTAGAGACATGTAGAAAAATCCTAACTAGAGTGCTACAGGCAAGACTGGACAAAGTACTCAAAGAAAATAAGATTTTGCAAGAAGCAAATTTCACAGATCTGTCTAGGGAAAGTACAGTAGCCTCTATACATATTATGAACAATATAGTAGAAGAAGCAGTAAAAAATAAACAAGAACTTTGGGTAGTATACCAGAATATAAAAAAGGCCTTTGACTCTGTAAGCATAATAGCTTTAAGGAAAGCATTAAAAAAATTAAGATTTCCAACAAAGCTTACAAACTTTATTATATACTTATATAAAAATAGAAAATTAAGTATAATAACAGAATATAGTAATACAGACTTTATTGAAGCTGAAGATGGTATAGACCAAGAAGAGGTTTTTTTACTCTTGGTCTGGAGAATATTTTATGAACCACTTTTATATAGAGTTCAAGATGCACATTTAGGGTATAAAATGAAGTACTTGTTAAACAATAGAAAATGACAGTTTATGCATAGAAGTTCTGGCATATGCAGATAATACTACATGGATAACAAGTAATCAAATGAATATGCAAGAGACTATTAATATCTCCAACAAATTTTATAAGCTAAATGATATCAAAATAAATCTAAATAAAACAGAACTTGTAGTATTTAAGCCAGACAAAAAAAGAGATATTAACAAACACTTTGTGTAGGCAGGTAATCCCAAAACAAAAATCTTGGCCAAGAGTTTTAAAGAATCAACATGTTTTCTTGGAGTATGGATTTTAGTAAGAGATCAACAAAGATAAGATATAGACAGAGCAAAAAAAGAAGTAAACAAGATAACTGGTTTGCTCAAGTATAAGAAAATATCTCTTAGTCAAATAATATATATAAACAATGCAGTTTTGATACCTACTTTGGAGTATAGGCTTATACTTTCATGCCTGTCCAGAACTCAATGTGATAAGATTCATCAACCCATGCTATACCTCGTAAAGTAGAAAATAGCAATGCCATCTATGGCAGCAAACATTATACCAAGACACTCTGGAATGATAAACCTTAAAAGTCTGTAGAATAGACTTATCGAGCATCACTTTACTGAACTCTTGGTCAGATTAAACATGAGCGGATCTTTGAAAAAATAAGATTAAAACAAGAACAATTAAAAGCAGGCTTGGTAAAATATATATTAACAAATTAAGAATTACTAGAAAAGAAAAAGCTTAAGATAAGAAATTTAAATATACAAATAATACAAGAAGCAAGATTTCTAGGGTTTACAATAGAAGAAAATAATTTTACAAGAAACTGGAAGTTCAAACTTGCACAAATTAACAAAGATTATAAAATTGCAGAAATTTTGGAGAAAGGTAATCTTATCTATGAGAAATCAAGTACAAGTAAAACAGGTTTATACCTGATATCACAGCTTTTGTCAGAAAATGGTGATTATCTATACATATAGAAACAAATAAAACTGGTATATAAATTCAATTCAAGAGGAAAGAAACCAAGTTGGTTCACTGAAGTAGAAAAGGAGATAATTGCAAATATGGTAACAAGAAAAATAAAACCACTCTACAAATTAGAAACCTGTAACCTAACCACATCTAGGATAACAACCAAAAAAGTAAAAGATAATAAGAGGGTAAAAGAGTGGGTCATTTGGCTTAAAGAGGACTACATGCAATTAAAATTTGAAAAAATAAAAGAGAAAAGAAACAAGTATGTAGAGATTGATAATTATATTGAAAAGAAGAACCCACAAGCAAAAAAAAATAAAAATATATTAGAGTATAACAAAGAGCAAGCACCAGTAATTATAAAGTATAAGAAACTGAGAAATATATCTAACTTAGTACAAAAAGTAGAAAAAGATTCTCAAATAATCTTTAAAAAACAAATATTAGAAAGAGCAATTAAAGAAAGTATAAAAGAAAGAAGTATAGTAATAGTAAAAGAGTTAAATAATATTAAATAAAAGGAACAGTCATGATAGGTTATATAAACTGGGGAGAGTGTCTAATAAATAAAGCAGTTAAAAATAGTAGTATTAGAAATAGACTTGTAGATATTGTAGAAAAAAATAGAAAATTAGATAGCTTAATATTTTATACAAATGGCTCACTTGGTATTACAAAAATATAGAGGAGAAACATATGGGTTGTAGAATTATACAAGTAACAAATGAAGGACAAATAGCCCATCAGCTAGTATTTGCAACCAAAAAATGGTTTTTTTTAACAAGAGCAAAGCTAGTAACAATACTTGTTATACTTCTAATTACACCAAAGAAAAAATAGTAGAAATAAGAACTGATAGTAATGCAGCAATACTAGCAATCAAAAAAGGCTTAAAAAGAACTAACAAAGTAAGAAAATAGCTAAAGATCAAAAATAGTGGTTTAGTTGCTACAATAGTAGAAACAGTTAGGACCAAATTACTAAAGCTACAATTCGTCAAGATTAAAGGCCACTCGGGCAAATTCTACAATAACCTGGCAGATCTAAAAGCCAAAGAAAATACAATAGCTACAAAACTCTTTACTCCTATAGCCCTAAGTACTAAAGAATATAAGCTAAGATATAAGTAGGAGGATAAAATTGTTGAGAAACCAATATGCTCCTTTATCAAGATGCTAAGAAAAGTAATAAATAGAGTAGAGTGGACATTCTTTCATGCAAGTCAAAACAAAATATACCAGGAAAGAAAAACTTCACAATACTGGCCAATCTTCTATAAGATACTAGCAAGTAGAACCAAACAGCAAAATTATACATTTAAATCAAACTCTATATAGATCTTTAAACTCAAATGTATAAACAACCTACTTCCAGTACTCGAGAAACTAAATTAGAGAAAACCAGAACTATATAAATCCAATATCTGCATTGTATGCAGAAAGAAGGTAGAAAATATAAAACACCTAGTAAGCTGTGAGGTTTCAGTTGACTTATTAAGAGAGATAGAAAAGCAAGAAGTAGAGACAATCTTATCAGAAACTAAAGAGCTCAAAAACAAACAAGAAAAGAAGAACTAGATTCTAGCAATGATGGGTAAAGGAAGCTTAGAAGAAGAGCATCAAAGAAAAAAAAGATGGATTAGAGGCCTAATCTCAAAAAAAGACTTCAATAAACTAAGAACAATATTTGTTTCTAACAACCAGGCAGAAGCCTTTATAGTAAAACTTTGAAAAGTTGGTTTAAGAGATTGTTAGAAAGAATTATTTCTAAAAAGCTATTATTTTTTAATTATAAAAATTTTTAAATTAATATAATTTTTAAAAACAAAAAATATTTAAAAAATTTTTTAATAATTTAATAGCTTTTTGTTTAAACTATTAATCTATTAAAAAAATTTTTAAATATCTTTTGTTTTTAAAAAGTTATATTAATTTAAATTTATATATATTTTAAAAATTTGGTATTTATAGAATATAGCAACTTAGTAAAATAGTAAAGTTGTTGTATTTCCAAATAGTAGATCTAGAATTCAAATTCTATAGATAATGATTTTGAAAATTAAATCTGTAATATAATTAATAGCAATAATAATTAGTTGGGTCTAGAAATCTATAATCTTGATTACATTATCTTAAATAAAAGTTTTAATACAATAATCTAGAAAATTCTATTTAGCAAGTTTTGAGTTAGAAAGTAGTAGTAATTTTTAATAGTATTACAAAAAGGCTTAATTTAGAACCAAGAACTAAGATCAAAAAACTAAACAACCAGATTCTTAAGTAAAAAAAATATACAAGCTAAACTGCTAAATTACCAACTAGAAAAAAAAGATATATACTTTAGAAATATATATCAAAGAAAGAGTAATCAAAAAGTATCTAAAGTCTAAGCAAACTAACTTTTCTAGATTGTCTGCTAAAAGTAAAAAAAAAATTAATAAAGAATTTAGAAAAAAAAGAAGTTTAAATATAACCAGAATTGTTATAAACTTTACAAAAACAAGAAGTAAGTAATAGAAGACTAATTAGAAAGATTGTAGTTTAAGATATAATTTAGGTTATAAAAGCATTCTAATAGATAGCTTGAGATATAAATCTAATAATAGCAATATAACAAGTACAAGTTAGAAAGAAGTTATCAAACATACAAATAAATATAATCTAACCTCTCTATAGTTATTTTTTATATATGCATATTTTTTTTATAAATATATTTTTTTAAAAATATAAGATAAGTATAAGTATTATAGTGTAGTTAAAATAATTTAGTATAACTCATGATCTATTGGTCCAAATTAAATAATTTTGGTACTATTTGATTTATTTCATCAAGACAAATCAAATAGTACTAAAATTGTCTAATTTAGATCACAGAATCGTGAGTTATTAATAATCATATATATATAAATTTTAAAGAATAATGTAGTATAATATAAGTATTATGGTACACTAGCAATAACTTATAACCTAGTAATTAGATTTGGATAATTTTACTACCAATCAATTCATCTTAATGAGATGAATTGAATGATATAAAAATCACCCAATATCGATTGTTAGATTTCAAGATATTATTATTTAAATATTATAAGCAAAGTATAGTAATTAAAAGAAAATCTGAAATAACTTGTGATTCTACGTTCCAATTGAATAATTTTTATACTATTCAATTTGTTTTATTAAGACAAATCGAATGATACCAAAATTGCTTAATTCTAATTATAATATCACGGATTATTGACGATCGTGTGTAATATAAAATTAAATAAATATAAAATAATGCAATTGGAGTATTATGGTTTATTGGCAATATCTCATAATATAGCAATCAGATTTGAATGATTTTACCACCAATCAATTTATTTAACTAAAACAAATCGATTGGTACTAAGATTGTACAATCCCAATTAGTAGGTTACAAGATATTGCAACTGCACAATAATTAGTAATGTGCTATAATATCCATATCTACCTTATTATTATTAAATATAATAAATTTGATTTCTATAACTATTACACTTTTTACAATTACATATTTTTATATTTCAAATATGTAATTATATAAAGGTTTGACTGTATATATATAGAATATATACTACTTTGTTAAATTTATTTCAAAGATAAATTAGTTTTAAAATAGCTAGTAAATGTAGTAGTATTACAAAATCTATATATAGTATAGTAAATTATATTTGTGTTAAATAGAATAGACCAAATATGTTGTAATTAGAAAGTTTAATTAATAATCCACAAATTAACCAGAGAGTGATTATAGTAAAATATAATGCAAATTACTTATTTTTTAAATTGTAACAGACAAATTTATTTGTATTTTTATTAAAAATTTTAATATTTTTAATAAAATTTAAATATTGATTTTAGCTATATATTTTTTAAATAAAATATTTAATTTTAAATTTGTTTTATTAACAGTCAGAGAAAATATCATACTGAGTGATAAATTATAATAAAAATTATAATAAAAATATATAAATTTAGTATAAACTTTAAACTAAAGATTTTTTTAAACCTATATATTAACTTATTTTCAAATTTTAAACTTAAATATATTGAAAATAGTAGAATAAAATTACTTAGAACAACTTTTTAAAATTTTGCAAATTTTGTATATTTTGCTAATAAAATTTTATAAAAAGAAGATGTATACTAATTTTAAATCTGCAAATATATATAAACTATTATACTGAACAAGTTTACTTAAAAAATAAAAATAGATTTTTATAATAAAAAAAAAAATTAACATAGATAAACTAAAAATTTTAATATTTTTATATAGAAAACTTTTTTTTTATTAAGACAATCTAGTTTTGTTTTCTAAATAAACTTGTTTGGCACAAAAGTTTACATTTTTAAAATGTTTTTGTTATTTTTGTAGATATTTTTCTAAGTAAAAAATAAGATTAAAGTTAAAAAAAATTTTTTTTAAAAAAAAATTTTTTTCTAATTTTGACTTTATTTTTACTTAGCAAAATATTTGCAAAAATAGCAAAAATATTTTAAAAGTGTAAAATCTTGTGCTAAACAAGTTTACTTATAAAACAAAACTAGATTATCTTAATAAAAAAAAAAGTTTTCTATATAAAAATGTTAAAATTTTTAGTTTATCTATATATAACTTTTTTTTTATTATAACAACCTATTTTTATTTTTTGTTCTGTATAACGGTTTACATATAATTGCAAATTTAAAATTAGTATATATCTTCTTTTTACAGAAGGGTGTAGTGACTTAGTAAAGTGGTGGAGTTGTCACATTCCCAAATGGCAGGTCTAGAGTTCGAATCCTACAGATGACAATTTTGAAAAAACTAGATCTATATCAGTTAACGTTAAGATTATCAGTTGGATCCAGATATCTGTAATCTTGGTCACACCATCTCGAATGGAAGCTTTGGTGCAATAAATCCAGGAAACTGGAATTACCGAAAACCCATTTGGCAAGTCCCGAGTTGGGAGTAGTAGTGATCTTCAACAGTACTACAGGAAGACTGAATTTGAAACCGGAAACTAAGACAGGAGAACTGAGCGACCAGGTCTTTAAATAAGGGAACACACTAGCCAAACCGCCAGCTCGCCACCGGAGGAAAAGAACTTGTGCTCCGGAAGCATGTACCAAGAGGAGGAAAACCATAAAGCACCTAGAGCCTGGGCAGACCAACTTTTTCAGGTTGCTGGCTGGAAGTAAGAGAGGGACCAATAAGGAATCCAGGAAAGAAGAAAGTTGGAACGTGGGTACTGGGGTTGTTGTGAATCTTGCAAGGGCAGGAGTACATAAGTAGAAACTAATTAGAAAGGTTGTGGCTTGAGATACGAATCAGGTTACGGCAGTATCCAAAATGATAGCTTGAGATATGGACCCGGTAGTGGCAGCACAACATGTACTAGTTGGGGAAAAGTTACTGAACATGCAGATGAGTACATGTGTGGGACATGTACTATTCTGTTAGGTTTATCACAAGAATAAATGCCCATGTGGCTAAAGTCTTAGGGTCCTTATATAGCATTGTTAATCTTATTAAGAGTGTTAGGATAAAGCATGTTACAGAAATAGAGCCAGAGGATTTAAATAGGTATCCCCCATAGTTGGGTGCAGATACGGCAGCTAGTGTAGAACCTAGGGCAGACTACTTAAATAGGTAACCAAAAGTTGCATATATGGCTAGTCGTACTCTTGTTAGTTAAATAATCAGAGAGCTTAAATAGGTAATCTCCTAGTTAGATTGCAGGTATGGTGGCTAGTGTAGAACCCAGGCGGACTACTTAAATTAGGTACCAAAAGTACACGTGTGGCTAGTTGTATCCTCGTGAAATTGATATAATATCGTATTTATCTGAATAAAGCTAAGTGCCGGGGACCTAAGTGGTCACCTTAATATTAAAAAAAAAAAAAAATTTGGTATGCAGTATATATAATTTATTAGAAGTTGTTAAGATTTTTCTTGCTAGGTTTTGTATCAGTTCTTAGACACTACATTTTTCTTCAATACATTGATATATTTGATATGTAGTTACTAATTCAAAAAGTTTTTTTTGGTAATTGGATTAGGAATATCTATATATATAGTATTTTTTTTATTAATTCAGCTATCTTTATTTTAGTATGTACAAATTCATGAATATATATAGTTCTTTTGTTTTGAAATTCATCTCTTTCAAAATAATATATTTATCTTCTCTATTAAACAATCTCTAGGTTTTTCTAGAGTTTGTTATATATATTCATGAGTCCATTATGATAATGCAAATTGACGTACAATAGTTTGTTAGTGGATAACAAGTCTTTGTTGTTAGTATTGTTAGTATTTTTTTTAAATAGGGCTATTTATCTTCTTCTATAGTTATTATATAGAAGATTTAAAATAGACTATATAATTAAAGTATTGTATTTACTTGATATTATTTTTTTTTTAAAAAAGGTTTAGCAGTTTAAATGAATAATAGTAATATTGTTGTAATATTTTTATATATAATAAGCTAATCTGTGTAGACACTCAAAGATATTAAATCAGCTCTAGTTAGAAGTAGCATTTTTTTGTTTTAGAATTTTATTCTGATTCTAATAGTTATATTTTTTTTTTCAAGGTTTAGATATAACCAATGTAGCCAGTATCAATAAAGTCTAAACTTTGAATTAAAGTATAGCATTTATAGTTTTATGTATTTGCTATAACTATTAATATTTTGCTTAAATTCTAATAATTTTCTAGAGCACAATAATCAAAACAAAACTCTCTCTGACAATCTCTTATACCAAAATTTTTCAGAAAATTTTCAAACTCAAAACACAGTAAAAAGATTATAAGAAGCACCTAAAGTTAGAACAAAGCCATAAGTTAGCGCCTGTTGTTTAGAGATAGCTTTCATATGCTACCTGCCAACAGGTTTAGAGTTTATTACTTACTGCTAGAACGGCACTTATTGTTTAAAAGTAGTTCTCATACACTACTTGCCAACAGGCTCAGAGTTTATTACTTATCGAAAAGAAGAGTTTATTTGGGAAAAACAATACATGACAAATAACTGCTATTTGTTTAGTTACTTGTTACTCTGGAAAATTTTCTTTCTACTTGCCCTCTTGTTCTGGCAACAAAATTTTTGAAGAAAAGTGAGCAAAACAGCTTACTCTATCCAAAGATCAATATTGTTTACTTGTTTCCTTTTTCAGTTAACATAGTAGATAGCAACCACATGTCTGGTCTAATTCAGATATAGTGCTACTAGTTTGGTCTGAAGCTAACGATTAAGATACTTCTAATAGCAGCAGCAAGTGGCTTAAAATACAGGTTCCTGGATAGTGGCAGCATTTGGCTTGAGATACAAATTAGAAGGCTTGGTCAGAACTTCCAGTATTAACATAGTTCAGAGAGAAAAGCGTAAAGGTTAAGACAAAGCTTTATAATAGAGATATACAATTTTGCTATTGTTATATAATTTTTATCTACCTGGCATAGTTTATAACAGTACTTTTTAATATATAGTTTTTTCTTGTCAGGGTTATCTGACTTTCTTGTCCTTTTTTATCTTTGTTTATTTACAATAGAAACATATTTAGAATAGTGTTTTAGTTGTTTTAGGTTTTTTTTTTATTTCTTCTAGATATAGTTGTTTCTTGGTAAAAGTAGTATATATAATTCTTGTTTAGAGAAAAGTAGAAAATAGATATTTTGCTCAGATTTTGATGGAAGAAGATCTTGAAGGTCGGGTAATCCTAACAATATGTATAATAGTTAGTTTATTATTACAATAACATATCTGCCTTAGAGTAATATTAAGCATGACAGAATGTCATGGTCCTCATATAAACTAATAGTTGTTATAGCAGGTCGCATTGGACTCTTAGAGTCTGGTGAGTTTTTATTAGATTAGAATACTATGATTAAAATAGTTAATTGCTATTGTAGCTTTTCATACAATCAGTTTATATAAATAAAGGCAGAATTATTTAAAAAATAATAATAATAATAATAATAATTTTCTAGAGTCTTTATAATAATAATGGCAATTTGAAAAAAGATCTAAAAATAGCAGTGCTTTAATATTGGGATCATTATTTGATATTGGTAATTTTAAATTATTATTTATTTTTAAAAATCCTAATATTAATTGTTAGTATCTATAATCTTCATTATGTATTTCTATTGGAAAGTTACTATTTGGTATAATTAATGATAGTTATTGTATTGTAGATAATAGTTATTGGTTAGTATTGTAGTACGAAATATTTGGTGAATATTACTGATTTCTAATATTTGAGAGAGTACATTTATTTGATTATATTTTTTAAATATTGAGTTATTATATTTTAACTATTTACTTGCAAATATTAGTATTTAGTAAAACCAATATAGCATCTTTTGTTCTATTATTATATCAATTAGACCAGAATAAAGTTCAAGAGTATGTATATTTTTCAAAAGTTTGATTAAGTCTTGTAAGTGTTGGTAATTTGTATATGAGTTAAATTCTAGAGTACAGCCTAATATGCAACTCATATAAATTAATAAGAGATATTTATAGTATACTATGGATATATCATTAATTTTTCTTGATATAGAAAACAAAATTGGAGAGTATTAATAGGCTTTATTAGATTTGTATTAAGAACACACAACAACCTTTTTTTTGTCTCTGTTGTTTTCATGAGTTTTTATTATAGTATTTGGAAAAGCAATAGATAATATATAATTTTTAAAATCATCATAATTAATCTAGTATATTGTTTGGTTTATCATTAGAATTAAACAGTAAGCATATAGTATTGAAGAATGATTATATAGAATTTTTTTTTAGAATTCTTTGACTAATTCTTCTAGTTTATCAGATATTTGCCATGGTTCTTGGTCTGTAAAATCTTGAAGATTTAGAGATATAATAGATACTTATTGCATGTTTTGATATTTTTTTGATTTTTTTTTAATTTTTTTTTATTTGTTCATATTTATATTTATATATATTTGTGTTATTTTTTTTTGTTTATATTTTTTTTTAAATCACATAAACTATTATTTAATAGTTTGATTTAAATCAGAAGTTAGTTTAATTTATTTTTTTGAGTATTAAATAATATGCAAATTTATAAAATTACAGGTAAAATCAGATAATTTATCATTTAATAGTTTAATTTAAGTTTGTAGTTAAAATAAGAAGTCAGATAATTTATCTTTTTTAATTATTTGTAAATTTTATTAAATTAGAAAACAGTACATATTTAGTTTTTTTTTGTTATTTAAAGTTAAGTAATTGTTTATTTATTTTATTTTTATTTGGTTATTTTATTTTAATTTATTCAAAATATATTTAATAAATATTTACAAAATATATTTAATAAATAAAGTATTTACAAATATATTAAAAAATAAGTATTCACACTATAAACAACTCTTCCCAATGATCATTTGGACCAACTTTTTAAAACCAAACTTTCAATAAAAAACAGTAAAACTATGTTAGAGAAGAAGGACATAAGACTGACGAAAACCATAAACCGGCGGCCGTTATTTAGAGATAGTTCTCATATGCTATCTGCTAACGGTTTCAGAGCTTATCACTCACCATGGGGACGGTACTTGTTATTTAGAAGTAGTTCTCATATACTACTTGCTAACAAGTTCAGAGTTTATCACTTACCGAAAAGAAGAGCAGCAGTGCGCTCAGACCTACTTGTATTACTATTTTTGAAGAAACATAT
>CAJVPU010000818.1:0-15304 GCA_910591775.1 Dentiscutata heterogama | reverse complement strand
TTAAAAAATTTTCCTAATAAAGTTAATAAAACAAATCTAAAATTAAATATTTTACTTAGAAAATATATAGCTAAAATCAATATATAAGTTTTTATTAAAAAAATTAAACTTTTTAATAAAAATACAGGCAAATTTGTCTGTATTACAATTTAAAGAATAGAAGTAGTGCTCTGCAAACTTAAATTAAAGTTTGAATCCTAAATCAAATATTTGTTTAAATCAAATATTTGATCAATTCAAATATTTAACCAAATCAAATTAATTAAATAGATCAAATAAGTAATTTATATTGATTTATATACATTTTAAGTTGTTTACCATAAATGTTGTATATACAAGATTCTTTAAATAGTAAATCTACCATAAGTTAGAGCTGGGTCTAGTAGTGCTGCCACATTGAAGTAATAAATCACAACTTGTAGTGGCATGTCTTGAATATGTGCCAGGTTGGTGGCACAGTTAGCAGCGATTAAAATTAATTATACATAATACTTAAGTATATACATAAATATAAAATCGATATTACTAATTAACTTTTATTTCTAACCATAATATGATTTGATTGTATTTGAGTATTTATTTTTTTTTCAATTTTATAAATTAATTTTTTTTATTGAAAATAAAAAGTGTACAAATTAAAAGTTTAAATAACTCTATTGACTTCTAACAAGACTTAAAAGTGAGGTTATATAAAGCCAAATAATTTTTAAATTGATTACTAATGAATTTGTATATTAAAAATTATATGACACATATCAATTACTATATATATGATTCCTTAAAAAAGAACAAACTTTAAATTAATATAAAAAAAGTATCATTTAAGAATATATTAAACAATTAGCACAGTTAAAGAAATATCATATTGTTTGCTTTGCTTAAAGTAATTATAATATATTATCAGTGATAATTTTTCACTATACAACACACAGAAATAAAGTTTTGCGCATATTTTTTTTGAATAGATATGCAGATACTATATAGAAAAATTGGCATTTTGCAAGTAGTTATTTTTTTATTTGTCATATAGAAAGATCTATAAATTGTGCGATATCTGCACAGTAAAGTTTAATTGAAAAATTAACACTATATTTATATAGTATGTATTTGTTATTTTATTTTTAAAATTAATTGTTTTTTACATAAATATTTGTTTAGTTAATATCAAAAGACAACTTTTGAATTTGTTTTTAAATTCTAACTTTAGATAATCTGTTACAGATTACGCACAGTATACTAAGAATAATCCAATTTGGCAAATTATAGTAATACAGTAATATATACTAAGTCATATATATATTAAATTCTTTAGTGAAAAGTAGTAGTTAACAACTTTACCAAAATAAAGTATACAGAAGTAATGAAGAGAAGATTTTTAAAAAGGTATTCAATATTAAAATTTTAATATATGATTCAAAGAATTTATTATATAATTATATTATTCTAATAATAAATCGTTATATAAGAACAGTAATAAAAAACAGTATCCTTTTATTCTAACCTTTTAGAAATCTATCTAACTACCAAGTACAATAGATTTTTGAATTATTTCTGGGTTAAGTGACCCATACTTTTTAGTAACTACACCTGAGGCTTTAGAGAATAGCCTTTCGAATAGAGTACTTATCGCTAGTACTGCAAGATAATCACACACTATAATTGCTAATCTTGAAAAATCTTTAATATACATCTTCCATCACTCAAATACATTTGTTGAAGAATGAGCCAAAGGACTATTTAAATATGTTTCAATTTCATGTATACTATTAGAATGTTGAATCTTTCTAAATATATGGTCAAAACAATGATTATTAGAAATACAAAAATTGTAGCTATTATATACAGATGGTGCGTATTTCGCTAACAATCACTTTACCAACAGCTTAGTTTACCAACAATTAATTAATCGACAAGTTCATTTCACTGACAATTATTTCACTAACAACATTTTGCCAACAAAATAATTCTGGTCATTGTTGTTAGTATCAGGTTAAAATTAGAGCTAAGGTTAGTATAATTTATAAAAAATACTTGTCAATGAAATGAGCTATCAGTGAAATAATTGTCAGTGAAATGAACTTGTCAGTGAATTGATTGTCGGTGAACTAAGTTGTCTGTAAAGTGATTGTCAGTGAAATAACACATATCCATTATATACATTATACAAGGACTCAACTGCCCAAAAAACCTACACAGGCTCTCAATTTCCTGACTTATAATATGCTTTTTTGAGTCACAAATCTAGTAAAGTTGTCACTGCATATATTAGGCTATTACTTCTAGTATAATACGATTTTAGCTTTTTTAGGCCTACTTCAATAGTTTCATTTACTATATTAAATGGACCATGCTTCTAGAGTTCTTCAAGGTTATCTACAATCATATTATATGCAGGGATAGAAGAGATATCGTTATATATGACTTCCCACATAGCTCTTCAGATACATCATAAAAAGTTTTTAAAGACAGTGATATCTTTCTAAGTATATTTAAAATTAATTTAGTTTAAAAATAATATTAAAAAAAAAATTAATAAAATAATAAGAATAATAAAAAACAGGTATTTTCACACCCTTTGATCACAAACATAACACATAAAATGTATTATAGTTGTGGCAAAAATAAAGATATTACTCAATTTTTAAGCTAGAATATTTGAATAACACATCATTATATTGTTATAATTTCATAACAATAATTATAATTTACAAAGATATAGATATACCAAAATCGGGTGTAAAAATACTTGTTCCTTAATAATAATAATAATAATATAAAAAAATATAAAAAATATCTCATTCATTTTTTAAACAACAAAATTCATATAATTCATTAGTCTTATCAATTATTTTTTCAATTATAGAAGCTATTATAAGAACCTGTTCGATTATTTGAAATACTGAATTCTACTTTACTTTTGAATCAAGAATTGTTTCATAATATAGAATATTGCTATATAAACATAAATCTTTTAGTATTTTATGATATTGTGATATGGCACAAAGTTTGATAACAAGTCACTGAAGCTTCTTTATAGTAGAGACTTGGAATATGGTATTGTTAGGTATGTAAGAAGTTTCTTCATCTTGATTTGTTACTTCTAAATATAAATAAGATAGAAAACTTTAGATTACAAGATTAATAACATGGGTGAAGCAATGAACATGCTCATGTTTTATAGTAAAGAACTACCAACTGCTTGACAATTTAATTCAAACACCTTAAGAAACTTGCTGATGTTTGAGGCATTGTCAATGATTATTCCTAATATTTTATTTAGAATACCAAAGTCTTTACACACTATACTAAAAATGTATACTATATTCTTTGCAATATGTGATCCTTCAAAGGGTGCAAGGTCAAGCATCCATGACTTTAGTTCTTAATTTTCATCAACCCAATGGACAGTGATATTCAAAAAGTCCTTATAGTTGTTGCTAGTCCACAAGTTAGTAGTGAGAGATATTTTACTTGTGTTATGTTCCAATATTCTTTTTAGTTGGGTTTTCTAAATTGTATATTGGTACACCAAATTACGTTTTATTATGTTAGCAGAAAGAAGCAAGAAATTCGTCTTTTTAGCTATCTTATAAAAACCTTCAGACTTAACAATAGTAAATGAAAAACCATTACCTGCAATCGATTCAACTAATATTTCTCTAAGGCTAGGTTTAGCAATATGATTTGATTGAGATAATATATTTTCTGAGTCATCATGAAGCTGATAACTAGGAAGTTCAATTTGATGAATTTGAAAAAGATAAGCATACAAGCTGGAAGTAGCACTATTGTTTACAACAAGATATGTTGAGCAATATTGACATTTTGCTTTTATTTTATCTTCTACCAATATAGGCCTATCAAAATGTTGCCAAACTGAACTTGGAGTTCTTATAGTATAAATATGCATATTGGAAGTTATAATTATATTTAAGTATATAATCAAATTAAGAAGATTTGGAATTTAAATTGTATCTTAAAGATAAAATAGTTAAGAAGAATTAATTTTAAAAAAGCTAAATACATTGTAGTACTATTTTATATATTTTTCTTTCTTTTTATTTTTTATTTTATCAATTAAAATTTGTGTAAATATCAATCAAATTCATAATATTATATGAAATTTGCTTTTATTGATTATTGATATCTTGTAATCTAGTAATCATTTTTGATGAACTTAAGTAGTATTATCTGAATCATCTCAATGTAATAGTTCAAATAATACTAAGTTCATCAAAATCTAATTGCTAAACTGCAAGATATCAATGATTGATAAAAGCAAATTTCATATAATATTATGAATTTGATTGATATTTATATAAATTTGGTTAACAACTTATTATTTTTTTAAACCTAATTTAAATATTTATTTAATATATTTAGCACAATATGATTATTTATTTATTAATACAATTATAGTCTTATCACTTTATAATTACACAGTTGGGACCATAGTAATTTTTTTAAAAAAATGTACTTATAAAGAGGTGTACTTATGTAGAGGTTTTTTTTATATATATTAAATAGTAATTGGGCTCAAATAGGGTGTGATTATAAAAAGGTTTTTATATAATGTGATTATATGGAAGGCAATTATAAAGAGGGAAGACTGTACTTAGTTTTACTATTTTTATTTTTTACTAGTGATATTTTTTCTCTTTTTTTATTTTTTATTTATGGGTTCTGCTAATTAAAATTCATGTAAATATCAATTAAATTTATAATATTATACGAAATTTGCTTTTGTTCAATCATTGATATCTTGTAGTTTAGTGATCAGATTTTGATAAACTTAGTGTCATTCGAATCATTACATTGAAATAATTCGAATAATACTACCAAGTTCATCAAATCTGATCATTAGGCTACATGATATCAATGATTGATAAAAACAAATTTCATATAATATTACACATTTGAAGAGGGGTTTTTTTAATACCCAATTTGATTATTTAAGTTTTAGCCTAATTATATATCTGATATGATCATTTATTTATTACTATTACAGTTAAATAAATAATTTTTAAATTAAATACTATATTAAAAATATATTTGAGTTGCAAATAGCACTATAGATAATAGGTTATCAAAAGAATATATCTAGTAAATTTTGATATACTTAATAAAAATTATTTTATATTGCTATTTTATATATATACTACTTTATTGTTATAATGGTTTGACTTCTAGGAAGTTTTTAAATTGATTATTACCAAATTTGCAAATTTAATATACTTAATAAAAATTGGTTTATATTGCTATCTTATACGTAATTTATACTATATATATATTACTTTATTGTTGTATTCTAGAAAGTTTTTAAATTAATTACTAACAAATTTGCAAATTAAAAATTATGTGATGCATATAAATTACAACTAGGCTTTAGCATTAGACGATCTATATTTTTTTCTAATAAAGTATTCTTGGTGACTTAATTCATATACTTATATATATGTTCAAAATATACAAATTTATAATTATTGCCTATACATGAAATATATAAAGATTTTATATTGATATCTTGTAACTCATAATATATATATAGCTGAGAATATAACATATGCTTACTAAATTCTTTAAATAAATTCATATCTTTTTATATATTATAAATGCCTAATAAATTATACTAAAAAAAGAATTAGTCAATTAAAAAATAATGTAGTGCAACAATTTACTAATTTAACCAACCAATTTTATTCTTTAAGATTAACCTATATCTGAGAAATGAAGTTGCCAAAGGTCTAGATAAAAGAAATTGCTTAAAATAACCCTGCTGTGAAAGTAGAGAATTACTAACCATTATATTCAATGTTGACTTATAATCTTTAATTAAACAAACTGAACTTTTTACCTAGAAATATTAAGTTCATATACTTTTTTAATGTCAACTATTGCTAAACTCAGCATGCCTTATAATAGTTACACTGTTTACAAATATGCTTAACTTTTAGAGTCACCAAAGTTATAACAACATGCAACTAAAAAAAAAAAAAAAATACTATCATTAAATTTATTTCTATAATTATGAATTCAAATTTAATCAGAATCCAAGATCCTAATAACCTTAAATTGATCCATCCTTGAAATCTTATAAATGTGTAATTAAATTTAGATGATTTTGGTACTATTCAAATTAGCTTGTTAAAAATAATTCAAATAGTACCAAAGTTATTAAAATTTAAGAGAGATTAAAGATAATTAATTCTTTAATGAGACTTTGAAAATCTCTCTAGCACATCCACAAAAATTTTTCCCACTTGTAAATTTTGGCCAATCAAATTTCAAGATCAGGTGTAATGTAAACAAACAAAGTAAAACTATTTTTTACAAATAAACTAAAATAACTTGAAATTTTAATTAAGAAACCACCTTCTGTGGTCTGATTAAAAGTGTTCTTTGTGAAATTTTACTAATAACAATAATTTTAACTCTAACCCTAACCTTACACTATTCTCGCTCTAACTCTAATTATAATATAGTTTTATAAATTTACAGATGGAGAAAATTTTTGTAGGTATACTACCTAAAATAGACCTTAGGTTCTAATTAAATTTGAAGCAATTCTGGTACTATTTGAATCATTTTAACAAGCTGATTTGAATGGTACCAAAATCGACCAAATTTAATTACACGTTCATGAGATATCAAGGATGGATCAAATTCTTTACCAGAATCCAAGATCTCGATAAACTTAAATTGATCCATTCTTGATATCTCATGAATATGTGATTAATTTTGGTACTATTCGAATTAGCTTGTTAAAATGATTCGAATGGTTTAGCATTCCCTCAAATTCAATTGGAACCAAGGTCTCGCTAAAGGATTAATCCTGGTATCATTTGAATTATCTTTGTATAACAATTTGAATGATACCAAAATTGATTAAATTTAATCACATGTTTATGAGATATCAAGAATTGATCAATTTAAGTTCATCGGGATCTTGGATTCTGATAAAGAATTTGATCCATTCTTGATATCTTGTGAACATGTAATTAAATTTGGTTGATTTTGGTACCATTCAAATCATTATACAAATATGATTTGGGAGTTATTAAAATTTAATTACATCTACAAGAGATTAAAAGATAAGATTAATTCTTTTGCAGAACCTTGGTAGTGTAAGGTAGTGTAATATTAATTTTGAAGAGTTTATTTATGCAGGGTGATTTAGCTCTAATAGCTATAGGAAAAAATATATAATACAAGAGTAAAGAAGATATGAAATTAGATTATATGAGACTTGAAAATAAGATTTTTAAATAGATTGAACAACAAATCACGTAGAACAGAGTAATGATAGAATTATGAATAAGAGATAAGTTTCAATTTTATTAGCTATAGTATTTCAAAAAGATATAAGCAGGTATAAACTACTCACTTAAGTTATTTTTGAAGGATTTGATTTTTAAATAATGCCCATTGTGCTTATACAGTAATTTGTTGTGAATTCTAGTCAATTACATTCCCAGAGTTCTAAGCTAAAATCCTCTGATGCAATCATTAATATTTATATTTTTACTTATTGGGATCATACTATGTTTTAAACATACTGTCTTTATTCAGATATTAGCTATTACAATGTATATATCGGTATATACTTCTGCTATATTTAGATTACTATTTTAATTATTGTCAAACATTAATTAAAAATTTTAATGATTTAATAATAGAAAGTATTAATAAGATGATATAGTTAGCAATTAATAATAAAATATGTAGATTAAAAATAAATTTATATTTATAAATAATGGTTTTTTTTGATATATTTAAATAAATTTAATTTCTCTTAATGAAATTAATGTATTATTTTATTTTTTAATTCTAATTAAAATTCGTAATTATTAATCACTACTACTATAGTAATACAATTTTGCAAAACAAAATAATCATAAAAATTTTTTAAATATTTTATTGCACTTTGCAAAAAGATATAATCTCTTGACTTTTGTAATAAGACTGAAGAAAATTTCTAATATTTTAAATTGACTAATTATATATATATTTATTTAAAATCATAATATTTTTAAAATCTATAAAATCTCATGATATTGTAAAAAGTATCTCTATAGTTATAAATTTAAAAAAATTATTTATTATTATAATATGTAAAATTTGAATTAATTTCTAAAAATTTATTAAATCAGCTAATAATATATTTATTGCCTTATACTATAGCTGTTTAATGTCTGTATTATTAATGATTTATTTAAGACTTCTTATATCTGTTCACTATAAGTTATATTTATCTATTATTTGATAAGTTGTGAAAAGATTTAAAAAAATATTGTGAGAAGATCTATATTGTTAAAGTTATATAAATAATAGGAATTGCAAATAATTTTTTTGTCAAAACAAACCTTGTTTATTATCGAAAAAGAAAATAAAAACATTAAAACAATTTATATACAAAGTTTTTTTTCAAAATACACCTGAAAATATTTCAGATTCAAATGAACATAATAATTGTATGATATGTTTGTCTAAAATTAGTCCAACTTTTCAATGTCCAATTATAATTTTGATATGTTACTACTTCTTTTATACCAAATGCATTAATTGTTAGACTTCTGAATCAAAATATATTTGTTCTATTTGTCAAAATAAAGACTTAAAAAATACAGAAAACTTTTCTACAAGTACTAATCAGCAAATTAATCTAATTGAATCTACTATTGTAAATACATCTATGGAATATATTCTAATTGAACCTACTACTATAAATATATCTATATCTATAGAATATACTCCAATTGAATTTACTACAGTAAATATATCTGTATTATTTATGGAATATACTCTAATCGAATTTACTACTATGAATATATCTATACCTTCTATACTAATTGCCAATTCTCATAATCTTATCACATCTACAAGTGATCTAGCTATATCTACTATTACTAGTACTAACTCTAGCAATCTTGTAGCTACAATTGCAAGCTTTAGTAGCCCAGCTATATCTATTGCTATTAATACCTCTAATAATTTCATTACATTCAAGTCTGGTAATTTTACCATATCTACATTATTTATCGAACCTAGTAGCTTTACTGCTAACCTAAGAAAAGAAAGAAATTTTTTAAAAATTCTTGCTGATTTAATTACTCCTAGTAAAGAAATATTTAGAGTTAGTAGTAGTGAAGAGAAAAGTAATAAAAATGCAATATTAAGTTTAGTTCAGCTTTATAATAAAGCAAAACATTCTCAAAAGTATACAATATTAGCAAACTATGCTAAAATATGGTCCTGGTATCGATTTGCTAAAGTATTTGAGGATTGAGATAATAAAGTACTACAAACTAGCAGAATAAATTTGAACAAAGCCAAAGCTAAGATCTATAAAGAAATATTAGAACATCGATCTGATATTACTAAAAAAACTTTAAAAAAAAGTATACAAAGAGCTAGAAATGTATATAATTTGTTCAAAATAATTAGTATAGATAAAATCAGTTAAATTAGAACTTATAAATTTAATACAATCTCGAAGCTTACTGAACAACAAATTGAAATAATTATTCAAAGAGTAAATGCTATAGTAAGATAATATATATATATAGTTAGTTATATATTTAAATAACTTTAATAATATAGTAATTTTATTTGCTACATATATATAGCAAACGTATCTATTCTGTACCAATAGTGAGAAAAGTATAAAAGTGTTATCTTTTTGTCTCAATAAAAATAACTTAGTGAGTTCTAAAACTTCAAGAGTAATAGTAAAAGTAAGGTTTTCTAAGTAGTTTTTCCTTCGTATAATTCTATAAATTTGTACTATTTTGTCTTTATTTCTTCCCATATTATTTATAAAACTATAATTATTGTTTAAACAAAAGTAAAAGAGAAAAAGTATCAATTAGTAATCAGATATCTTTTATATTAAAAGTAACAATTAATTAAACTTTGATCAATACAGCAATGCTATTGTTAAATTAAATATCTACTCATTTCTAAATTTAACTATGTGATATCATGAACCAAGTTTATAATAAAACCACGCCTCCTATCTTTTGGGGTTTTGTTTATTGTATTAACATCTCTTTTTGTTATCTGCCCTATTGCTATTAGTTACCACTTTGTACTGTATTATAAAAAAATATATATATGTAAGGCTTAGATACCAAGATTTTTTCTTTATCAAATTTTGACTCAAACTTTTTTTTTTTTGATTTAAAAAAAAAAACTAAAGAGTATAAGGTAAAGGAATGATTTTTTATAGTTTTGGAACCAGTTACTTCCTTCTATACAGCTTCTCAGTATTTTGAGTTCAAAGTGGCTTAGTAGATTGAATTTTTTATTTTCTAAAAAAAAAAAAAAAGCAAACTAATTATTAATCTGAAGATTTTAAAGCAATTAAACTCAACTTTAATTACAATCTATTGTTACTGGAGTAGCAAGTAAGTTTTGCTGTAGCTTATGATAAAAGTCATGATAATTCTAATATAAATAACTTGACTTTGACTATATACTATATTTCATTGAGTGTAGGAATAATAGCAATCTGGTTTGGTTTAGTCTGATTAGATCTTAAGACATATAGCAGACCAAATTTTTTTGGGTTTTAGACTGGTCTTAAGACTAACTATGGTTTGTTTATCTAAGACCAGACTACATAATATCTCTACTATTACTAAAATAGCGAATTTTATAATAAAATTTTAAAGTAAAAATTATGGTAATTCCAATACAAACTAATACTACATTTTTTAATTATGAAATAGCAAGTAGTTTTATAACAATTTTTTTTTTTTGGCAATTGATAAAAGAAATTACAATAATTCTAATACAAATTAACTCAACCTTTATTACTAGAAGTCACAATAATTCTGATTCAAATTAATTTAACCTTAATATTTTAATTACTAGAATAGCAAGTTTTGCAACAGAATTTTTTATAGAAATAAAATTTTTTAAAAAAATTCTCATACAAAGGTTATGAGCAAAAAGCTAGTATAATTTTAATTTATTTAAAAAATCTTTGCATTTGTTTATCATATTAAATAAGTATCAATTATTTTTTTTTTTCTAAGTATATGAGAATTTATTTATTATCTTACAGCTTAGCAGTAATATTATTTCAGTATTGTATCAAGTTACTGTATGATTTTCAAATATTATTTTCTCAAAAGAAACATAATACTAACTAATTTCTTTTTGGAAAAATGATTTTTGAGAATATGAGTTATGTTATTGTATTAGTATTAATCAAAATCTATTAATTAGCAATTTGTAATAGTATACATAATAGTAAGTTTGGCTAAGATAGTTAATGCTATCTAGGTTAAGCTGTATTATTATAATAAATTTATATACAGTCGCACTCCCATATAGTCACCTCCCTAATAGTCACATTTTCTATTTATTCACCTAAAAATTCGGTCCCAATTATATTTATATTAAAATTCTTTCTATAATGTCACAATTTCTATATAAGCACTATCACCAAATTTTGTAAACGATTTTAAATAAATTTTATCTATAAAATTACAATTTTTATATAGTCACAATTTTAAAATATAAAAATATCTAAAATAAAAACAGCTTTCTATAAAATTACATTTATAAGCAATTAATGGGACAAGGTTGGGACGTCCTGGGACAGGACAAGATCAAAAAGGTCCGGGATAGTCAAAATGTACAACACTGTTTATAAGTATTTCAAGTTTCTATTTTTCTTAATTTTGATTTTTCATGATATTTGAATTTCTACTAATCTCTCTTTTCTAGTAATAGAGCAAGGTTCTAAATTTTGTCACTGGTACTAATCAGCAGTAGAGTTTGTCTATATAACGATTATGATCGGTTAATGAATTTTTATTATTGAGAGTATGACAATACTACTATAAATAAGTTTGTACCTAATTTTTTTTTGAATTAGATTAGCATTAGTAAAGGTTGAGTAACGATAACAATATAACAATGGAAAAAACTTATCTTGCGCTATTATAATCCCATAATTTATCTTAGATTGCAAATAAGACGTAAATACCTTTATTCTAGATGGTATTGTGTACGTATTAAAAAGATTTTTGTTAAGAGCGGGTACTAGTAGTACCAAACTTTCTTAATTTTTTGCCTCTACCTGGTTCATCAAAGATGGATGAAACTTAAGATAAAATGTTAAAATGAAAAAAGTCAATGTAAGGTAAAATGTTGAAAAAAAAGAACATAAGGTAAAACGTTAAAAAAAAAAAAAAAAAAAAGGTTATTGTTATTTTACTTATCTCTTTTTTTTTTAATAGAAAAATTGAGTTCACATAGGAGATCAAGCGACATTGCCATTCTTTTTTTTTAAAAAATTTTTATATGTATGTGCATGTTACACATTTTGTCATGATATAAATAATGTAAATTCACATGCCTTGAATTTACAAATTTTTCAAAAATATTAGTAAACTATGAAGCTCCAAAAACACGCGGATATCTAAATGACTTGCAACAAAAGAAAATTTGTGAATATGCTCAACAAAATCCGAATGCAAAACATCATGAAATCGCACAAGAGTTTATGAAAAGATATTTAGGCTTAAAATTAGACTGTTCTACTATATCAAAAGTTTTGAAAAACCATGAGCTATATAAAAATGTAAAAGATGAAAGTGTATCTGAAAACCAGTTTCGTCATAAGCCTGTAAAATTTCTGAGACTTGAATTTGCCATGAGAACTTGAGTACAACAAGTTGTTGCTGCAAATATGCCTTTAAGTGACAACTTGTTAAGAGAAAAAGGAATGGAGTTTGCTCACACACTTGATATTAAGGAAGAGGATTTATCATTTTCATCCGGTTGGGTCACTAAATTTAAAAAAAGGAATCAACTCCGTTGTATTACAACTCATGGCAAATCTGAAAGTGCACCACTTGAATCCTTGCCAGAATTTTGACTACAACTGCAAGATATTACGTCCCACTACCATCTTGATGATATTTATAACGCAGATGAAACTGGGCTCTTTTTTCGCATGCTTCCTAGCCAAACACTCTCAGATAGACAGCAACATGGAAGAAAATTGGTAAAATCTTTTTTTTTTTCTTAATTACTGTATATGTATATATATTTTATATACAGTATATATATGTTATTTTAATTTTTTTTTTAATAGGACAAAGCACGAGTTACGGTATTACTTGCGGCAAATTCCACTGAAAAACATAAACTTCGACCACTTGTAATTGGACAATCTGAAAGACCACGGTGCTTTAAAAACATTAATATTTCTCAACTTCCGGTGATTTATCATTCTAATAAGAAGGCATAGATGAGATCAAATATATGGGAAGAATGGCTACGATATATTGATAGTATTTTTCGCAGTCAAAAACGGAAGATTCTACTGATTGTTGACAATGCACGTTCACACACTTCTTTAAGTTCCGCAGACTCAAGCACCAATGCTATATTAACTAATGTAACAGTATACTATTTGTCACCGAATACAACATCTCATATTCAACCGATGGATTCGGGCATAATCAAAAGTTTTAAGTCAAAGTACAAACGATTTTATTCTCAGCATATTTTAAAGTTATTTAAGAAGAAATGCGACTTAGAAAAGAAAATTTTTCTTTTCTTTTTTTTTTAAATGTGGTTTTGATAGTTATTAATTTATTATATTTATCAAATTATAGTAATAAATTGAATATCAAACAAGCCATTGATTTTATTGTGCGTTCATGGGATAAAGTAAGTGATATCACGATCAGAAATTGTTAGAATTCTACTGGCATACTTCCGGATGTAACCAATAGCGATGAACCAGAGCAAGAGCCATTTTTTATGGATACTGATGATGAATATGAGACCATTGACCTTACTGATGATGGGTTTCTTATTTTCTATTTTTTTTTTTTTTTTTTTAAATATAGTATATATTTATAAAATTGATTTTTTTTGTTTTTTATTTAACAGAGACCTGATGGCAGCTGAACTTAAGAAAGATCTTGAGTTATATTATAGGGTCATTGATGAGCCTCTTGCAACGGAAGATGTAATGAATGATGATGAAATTCTTGCGATAGTTCATGAAACATTTGATCCTGAATCAACGGTAACAGATTCTGAAGAAGATGAAGTGTCCCCACCACCTCCAGTGAATTTGCCAGAAGCAATAAATGCGCTGAATGTCCTTATTCAATTCCAGGAACAAAGAGAAAGTGATAATGGATTTAAGCCGGAAGAGTTAGATATGTTACACAAAAAAGTATATCATTTTGAAAAAATGAAAAATGCATCAAAAAAGCAAACTGATCTCTTTTGCTATTTTGGTGACCAAAGTTCTGAAAATTTATTTGAGGTGAGTTTATTTTGTCGTAATACAGTATATAAATACTTTATTGTAACTATTAAATTTTATTTAGTAACTACGGTACCTGTGTTTTGAAATGTCAGCAAAATCAAAGAGGATAATAAGGGTTTTGGTAGCTATAGATATAAAATTACAGAATTTATAATACAATTTCAATAATTGGATTAATGAATACGAATCAACAATTATTTTTTTTGTGTGCTTAATTTTGTTTTTAGTAAATCATTATAATAAAAAAAATAATTTGCTTTACAAAGTTCGATTTTAGTCATTCTTTTGGGAGGCAAAAAAATGTAAATTCTATTTATCTATAATTCTACTGAAACAAAATTGCTTGTGTTTTGTAGTAATCATATCTTAATAAGCATACTAATCTGTTTTTCAAATAACCCAATTAAGTTAAGGTCAGTGTTTACTCTTATTATTAGAGCGTGTAATTAATTGAGATGCTTCTAATAATGATTTATTACAAATTCATAATATAAATAGTGTGATTCTATGGAAAAAATAGTTATAGCTCTATGTTTTTCAATTCGAAAGTAAACTTATTGATTAAGAACAATATACTTGTAGATAAAATCGAATTTTATGTGTAAATATATTTATAAGAACCGGGCTTATAATACTTATACTGATTAGACTGTTATGATAACTAACTACAATATTGCGCTTTAAAATTTATTTATTTTTGATGTGATTAATTAAAATTCTACAAATTGTTAGAAATTTATAAAAAAAAAATCATAATTCAGTTTAAAATAATTAGATTTAAATTAGATTTTTTGTTTAATAAAATAATTAATTTTGAAATATGGGCTATTTCAATAATATAACTTACCAATAACATAATTTTAAACAAAGTAATTAGTACTATATATATAAATCTAAGAGTATTTTTTAAATTTTTATAATTTTTTTTTTTTTTTTTTTTTTGGTATTAAGGTGACCTCTTTGGCCTGGGGAACTTTTTATTAGAGTATAGACGAAGTT
>CAJVPU010000817.1:0-15307 GCA_910591775.1 Dentiscutata heterogama | reverse complement strand
AGGCAGCTGAGTAAGCTTTTATTGCAGAAAAAGAAGGGTTGAGAGCAATAGTTTAAAACCTTTGTATAATAGTATATGTATTCTTTATTTAATAAAAGCAGGATTGCTAAAAAAAAAAAACAAAAGAGTTTTAATAAATATTTAGCTTAAACAATAAAAAAATATTATATTTATTACAAGCCAAATAACTTAAGCATACTTTATATTATTCTGGTTATATTGATGGCTAGTATAATCAACAAGAAAAATATATCATTTTAAAATTCACTAATTATACTAACAACTATGCAAAAGATACTTGCTAAAAGTAATAATAATATACTTATAAAATCTAAATTATTTAAATTTTTTTCATACTTTTTTTTTTACTCATATTCTTATTTTAAAAAAGTAAAAATTTTAGTTTTGATATTACTTATTAAGAACAATTATATAAAGATATTTTTTTCTATTAAATTTAATATTAAAAGATTTTAAATTACCAAATAATATAAATAGTATATTTCAAAATATATAAAATTTTTTTAACTGTATTTTTGTCATATTGAATTATAAATTAAAAAATAAAATACTGATTTTAATTTTAAAACTTATATCAATTTTTTAGAATAGTAAATATAAATTTTTTAATTATATATTATAATTTATAAATAAATTAGTATAAGAATGTAGTAACTTAGTGAAGTGGTGGAGTTGTTGTACTTCAAATGCCAAGTCTAGAGTTTGAATCTCATAGATAATGTTTTTGAAAAATAGTCCTATGATATAGTTAATAGCTATCATCGAATAGTTGAATTCTAGTCTGTAATTTTGATGATACCATCTTGAATAAAAGCTTTAGCATAATAAAATCCAAGAAACCAGAATAACTAAATACCTGTATAGCAAGTTCTGAGTTGGGAAATAGTACAATCTTTGACAATACTATAAGAAAACTGAATTTGAAACTGGAAACCAAAACTAGTAAACTAAGTGACTAGGTCCTTAAGTAAAGAAACACACTAGCCAAACTACTAAATCACCAACCAGAGAAAAAGACAAGTGCTTCAGTAGAATATACTAAGAGAAGTGTGACTGTAAAGCATCTAAAGTCTGAGCAAACCAACTTTTCTGAGTTGCTAGCTAGAAGTAAAGGAGGAACTAATAAAGAATTTAAGAAAAAAAGAAGTTTGAATGTAGGTACTGGGGTTGTATAAATCTACAAGAGTAAGAATTAAATAACCAAAGACTAACCAGGAAAATTGTTGCTTAAGATATAAATAGGATTATAGCAGCATTCTAAAAGGTAGCTTGAGATATGAATCTAGTAGTGGCAGCACAACAGCTACAAGTTAGAAAGAGGTTATCAAACATGCAAGTAAATATATGTGTAGAATATATACTACTCTGTTAAGTTTACTTTGCAGATAAATTAGTTTTAGAATAGCTAAGAAATGTGATAGTATTGCAA
This sequence comes from Dentiscutata heterogama, assembly GCA_910591775.1. Lineage (NCBI taxonomy): Eukaryota > Fungi > Glomeromycota > Glomeromycetes > Diversisporales > Gigasporaceae > Dentiscutata > Dentiscutata heterogama. Next base: position 13,857 of record CAJVPU010000817.1, on the reverse strand, counting down.
AATCTATATATAGAATAGTAAGTTATATTATATTAAGTATAATAGATAGTATATTATAATCAGAAAGTTTAAATAGATAACTTTATAGTTGAGTTGCAGATATGGCAAATAGTGTAGAACCTTCAAGCAGACTACTTAAATTAGGCACCAAAAGTGTGTATCTGGCTTGATATACTTTTATCATAATATATAATACTTATATATACTTAATAAAAACTTACAGATTAAGAAATCACTTTAATACTCAAAAATAAATAAATAAATAAATTAGTATATAATATATTTCTTTTTATAATAGTAAAAAGGATAGATTAGATAAAATTTAAGGTATTGTACTGATAAAATGTAAAATATAGTTTGTCTTTTTTTTTTTTTTTTTTTTTTAATATTAAAGGTAAGACCATGCTTTTATCATTATTAGATTTAACAAAAACTTCTTATATAAACAAAAAAGGTTTTAAAACTTTAAATCTAAAACTAAGAAAAAGAACTCAAACATATATCTAAATAAATCCAAATACTTATTTGCAGCTTAAACCTACTAGAGTGGCCAAGACTTATCTAGATTATGAATAAGTAAAAATAAGAGAAGGGTGTAAAGAGAATTTAATCTAGTTAGAGTATCAAATTTCTAATTTGTAAAGTAGATTAGATATAAATAAATTAGAAAAATTTTCAAAAGAAATAGTTGAACTTGAGGAAAATACAGTGAAATTAGTAGAAGCTTATATTGTTATTATTGCTAGGGGTGAAATTTGATTGTGATCTTGAAGTACAGTAAGAGATCCAAATATTTATATAGATTTGTTGGTTAAAGTGGAAAAAAAATATAATAGTAATAAAACAGACAAAGTTAATAAAGGTAAAGTTAAAAGAGATAAAGTTAAAATAGATATAGTCTCGTATAGTATTTATAATATTAGCTAGAACAAGTGCAGTAATTGTAAAGAATAGTGATGGTTTGAAGGTAAAAGCATAGATTTGTAGACTATTAATATTTCTAATTTGGTTAAATAAATGTTGTATTTGAGTATATAAAGTTTGAAGCTTACTAGAGGTTAAGATATGTTGTAGAGATATATTAAAGATTTAGTATTAGGTTAGAAAAAGGAAAAAATATCTAGTAAAGTATGTTAGTATATTGTTGACAAATATAATATAAATTAGGATAGGAAGGATATCTTTTATGAAAAATATGTGAAGATGAAAGATTATCAAGTAGTAATTTAACTCTGAATGTTTTAAGTATTGATGATTAGAAACTGTATACAAAGTTTGAAACTTTTTGATTGTTGTTGAGATATAGCCAGGTAGCATTTCAATAAATGTTCTGTGAAAGAAAAGACTATTGCTAAAAGCAATATTGAGAGGACTATTATATAAGAATATTTGCATTGTAGATAGTTCAGATACTACAGCAAACAGGAAGCTCAAAAGAGAAGCTGTTATAAAAAGAAACAAATTGAGTATTATATATATTGTCAAAGTTAAAAGTAAGAAATAGTGCAGTGTAGTAGTTGCAAGCTAGTTTATTAGCTTTGTTATTAAGTTTATTGTATTGGTATACTGGCACTTTATAAAAGATAATTGAGAGATTAAGTGAGAAGCAGAAGTTTAAAAAAGTATTCCAAGTAGACTAGTAAGAAGTATTTAAGAAGTTTGTAACAGAAGTAGAGTTTAAGAGGTTGTTATATTTTAAGATCACAAATTAAGAGTTAGTATAAATATGGATAGTAGAGTTTCAAGAGACTGTGCTAATAGCTAACAGAATTACAAGAAGTTCAGCTTTAATAGAGCAGAGCCAAAGATAAATTTGAGCTTAAAAAGTGTATTGTATTGTATAATTATTAGTTTGTAACTAATTAATACTCATAGAGTATTAAAGGTTATCTATATTTGTAACAAACCATCAATATAAAAAGTAAAGTTATTTGAACTACTGTTTTGAAAAGCAATATGCTATAGCATGTCAAGAGCAGGGCTAGTTGGAAAATTGAAGGGGTTTGAATAATTGAAATATTAAGATTTGATAAGAGAAAAGGCAAACTAGGGTTTGAGAGTATAATTGAATATAGAAGGTCTAAATAGTTTGCATGAAAGTTAAGTGTTTTGTCAGAATTTAGTTTGCCAAAAAATTTAATAGCCTGGCTTGTAGGAATGAGAATAGTACACTTGTTAACAATAATATTAGAGTTTAAAAGACAAGACTTGAATTGTTTAATGTAGTAAGTTAATCAAGAAAGAGTAGATGATAATGATGAAGTTGCTTTTTAAAAGTAGGGTATTTGGAATACAAAGCAAGAATTAATTTAAGAGGTATTGAACTTTCTTGAAAAGTAAAAGGTATTGGGAATTGTGAATAGAATTGATAAAATAAATTATGAATTTGAAGAGTTGTATAATTTTAAAACTTGTAGAGTATTTATTAGATCCATCAATGATAGGATTTGGGTGTGATAGTATGCTAGTAGATGACTGAGATTGTTTTGAAGTTGTACTCTAATTTGGGTAGATACCTCAAGTAGGTTTTTATTGTTTAACTTTTTGAGAAAGTTGGTGATATAATGCTGAAGTTGAATATCTTGGATGTTTTTAATATTATAAATTTGGAGATATAGAAGAGTGCTAGTAAGTATAGTATGGCTGAGTTTGGCTTTGTGCTTAACAAGGCCAATATGTTGTGAGAGGATTTTGTTGCAGGAGAATTGGCTAAAGATAATATTCTGAAGTTAATATTTAATAAAAAAAAATACTAACAGTATTGATAATATACCAAGCCTAGATATCAGTAATTTGTTTGGTATTAGCAATTTGAATAAGGTATGAAGATTCTAACAATATAAGCTAAGATTGTTTAGAATGTTTGTTGTTTATGGTAAACCAATAGCCAAAAAATTTAAATAGCTAGTGTGGTAGGCAGACAGATAAAGCTTGATTGTTAAAGGTAATTAAAATAAAGTTAGTAGTTTTGGAGTTGGTTGAAAAGATAGATTTAGATAGGTTAACTTGAATATTTGCTATTGAGTAGAAGGATTCTGCAATGGATATAATATTAGATAATTCTTCTTGAGATGATGCAACCCAGAGAGTGTTATTTATATAAGCTAGAACAGAGCAGTTAATGTTAGTATAGTTAGTAGTAAGGTGTTTGAGGTTGGTAAACTAGAAGGCTTTAAATATATATCTAGAAAAGAATGAGTATATATAAAATATAAGAGGGTCATAGTAAATATGCCAGAGAAGAGGTGTAATAGTTTCATCTTGGTCAATACTATTAAGAACTTGGTATGAAGATGTTAAACCAAAGTTAGTGATAACCTCATTTTGGCAGTCTGATAAAAAATTAGTAAGAATATTGATAATAGTAGAGAGAAGAGCAAGTTAAGAGAGTAAGTGCTAAAATAGTATAAAGTTAACTGAGTTATAGGCCTTACTTATATCCTAAGAAAGAACCTATATATCTTGATAGTTGCAGTTTGTATTATCAATCAAGTTGTTGAGAATGTGAATTAGGGTTCATATACTGTTGCCTGGTAAGATAATGTAGTTATAGAGAGATAGTATAGAGTATTGTATAAAGATTTTACTAAATTTATTTGTAATAATTTTGGTATAGATTTTGTGAGTGTGTTCAATAAGACTAATTGGGTATATAAAGTTAAAGTTGTTATCAAAGTATTGTTTTTGGAAATAAGAAAATTTCTTTATTGTTTCTATTGTTTTGGTATATAGTTATAAGTTAGACAACAATTAAAAAGAGCAGTAAGTGAGAGAGTGCAAGAGTGGTTAAGGTGTTTGATTATTTCATAACTAATGCCAATAGGGCTACATACTTTATTGTTGGGGAGTAAAAAGATAGTTTGAAGAGTTTCTTTGAGAGCTATAGGCTAGATAAGTGGGTATACCAGTCAGGATTGATATGCAGAAGAGTAAGTATTGTTGGTACAAGAAGTTGTTAAAGAGAAATTGGTTAATAGGTCTAAAGGCTATCTAGTTGAAGAAGTGAGATTGTATATGTTGTTTGATTTGGGTAGGATCAGTGATAAGTTTGATATTGGTAAAGTAAATAGAGAGTTTGTATTGGTCTAATATACTGTTTATAGCTTATTTAGACTTTAAGGTTAAGGTTTTACACCTTTTCTCAGATGTCTCATTAATTTGATATCTAAAGCAAAGAGAGTGTTTGAGATGGTATACATGAGATATTTGCTTCTAAATATCATATACATATTGTAACTATGTGTAGAATGATGAGCTATTCAAGAAGTTAAGAGTTTGAATGTTGCTATGAATATAGAAATTGATGGTAAGAATATAAAAATTGATATAGAGTAGATACTTATTGGATAAGTTAGAGATAATAATTTTGATTAAGTGGTTTAGTTTTTTAAGGCCAATATGAAGAGCAGTGCACTGTGGACTAAACTTGTAGTTGTAGCTACACTTGAGAGTTAATTTATTGAGAAGAGTTTAAATAGCAGCATGCAGAATGCAGTGCTGTATTTTGTATTAGATAGTGTTGATACTCTCAGATATGTAGATATGTAGAGAAACATATTGCTGAGTAAAGAGATTATGAACAAGATTAGAAAATTGGATCTATTGGTCTGAAGAAGTTGATTTATAGTTAAAGATTCTGCAACTTATATTAGTGTAGAAGCAAAGAGGTTTGCTAAAGGTGTGAAAAAATATCTAGATAGATATAAGGATTAAATAATCACTAAGAGTGCTGGTTTTGCTATTGTGAAGATGGAAGTTAAGAAGAAATTGTAAATTAAATGAGTCTATTTAGATATAGTCAATGTGGCTAGAGCTGGTGTTGATAGACCAAGTGTAGTTAGAGTTGTTAAGATAAGTTCCAATATTAAACATATTTGAGCAGTAGAGGAAGTTAATGAGTTTGTATTTGGTAAAAGAACTACTGGTATTATTATGGGTATTAAAGTTACCAAGGATAATAGGGTGCTGGTTTTGTTATTTAGCTTGGAGAATCCAGTTGATAATGATATTTTAAATAAGATTTCTCTTTATAAAATTAGTATATAAAAGGTAAACAGATATAATATGCAGTTTAATATTATTTTTAAAGAAAAGATCAAGTGCAAGAGCATCTCCAGGATACGTATAGCAGCTGTAGACATGAGGTTTAAAGTAGTTCTGAATCATAATAGCTATTTTCTTTAATAGAACTTTCATAGTTAGACCAGTAATAGGTGTAGAAGTTGTTGTTATAGAAAAAAAGTTTGGTTTTGTAAGAAATCTTAGTTTTTGTAAGAGAGGCAATAGAGATGTTGTGGTTAATACAATAATCTTGTCAAATTTGTTTTTTAGAGGCTATATTAAAGTCTATGATATTGTAAGTTGCTATGATGAAATTAAGGTGACTAGAAGAGTGATATGAGGATTAGATAAAAAATTGGTAGTAGATAGAATATTGTTGAGAAGTAGAATATGTCCAGGTAGAATAGTGTTAGTAGTATTGAGATATATGTGGGTTTCAAGTATAATAATATTAACAGAGGATTTATATAGTTGCAAAAATGAATTTTTTAAAAGGTATTAGAGAAATAATTTGAGAGTTTGTGGTAATAGTAGAGAGGGAAGGTTGTATTTACAAAGAAATTTGTTAAAACTTGTTTTCTCAATAGGATGAGATGAATTGATGCTTGAGAAGATAAGAGAAAAGTCTTCTACAAAGTCACTCGCCATATACCCAGTTTTTATGGCTATGTAAGAGGCCAAAGTTTGTTCTATACATTGAGTCTAACTGTTATTACTTGGCTTTTCTATATAAATAAGCTTTTCTACTACCTACTTATATTATTCTTTTTTAAAATTAGTCCACAAAGTGTGGAGGACATTATTATTTTAGAGGTGGCAGCTGTTTCTATGTTTTTTTGCAGAAGATTTTAGAGAAAAGACTATTAAGGTTGGGTTTAGATTTATTAAATTTATTGAATTTAGGTAGTGGGACATGAAATAAGTTGTTAGAAAGAGTTGATTTTGTGATTTTATAGTAGTTGATAATAAGTTGTTTAGCTTGTAGCAAATAGGTTTTATTGTATTTAGTATAAATTTAAGAAAAAGTTTTTTAGGCTTTTGAATATTTAAAAGTAAAAAATAACTCTGCTAATATATATAGGGTCTGTAGTTTGTTTAATAAGTTTGTAGATTGCTTTATTATAAAAAAGGTTGTAGATATTATCATTTTTAGTAGTTGCTTTAAAGTATTCATTAAAGTAGGAGTAAATATAAAAGGTATTGTGGTTAATATTGGGTTTAATATTATTTTGTTTAATATAAAATTCTTTAGCCTTATTAGCTAAATCAGAAAAGGTTTGGGTAGAAAAGGGTTTGGAAAAAGTAGCAAGGTGTATTTCATTATTGTTAAAGATTGTAAAGTTAAGTATAGGGTGGGTGATAAAAAGAGGTTGGTCAGATGAAGTAGAAGTTGAGGTAGAAGCAGAAAAAGGAAAAGTAAATATTTGTAAAAGTGTTAGTAAATATTTTAATAAGTATGCTAATAGGAGAATTCGAGATGCTCAGTATTGGTAGCTAGGATAGTATATAGATTTTTTTTATAAGCATTGCATGTGTGAAAATGATATAGAGTTGCTTTAGTTATAGCATTTCTGTATTTACTAAGCATAGTAATAGTAGGAATTTCATAGATAGAAGGGAGAAGTTTTTTATATTCCATGGCAAATATTGTGCCAATTTCATATCAAATATAATTATAGATTCTTTTTTCAGTTTTTTTAGATTGTTGGGTAAATTGTCAGAAGTGAATTGAGATAAAAAAAGAGAACTATTCATCAAGGTCTTTAGTGAAAGGTTTTAAAGATAGAATTTGAAGTCATTAGAAAATTGTTGTTTAGAGATATTAAATAAATATTGATATTAAGCTGAGTATCATGATTGATTGAAATAAAGATTTGTTTGATATATCTTCACTAAATAAGTAGCGAATTTTAAAATAAATAGATTTGATATCAAGATCTTTGATAAATTTTTGTGTGTGAATTGTTTGATATTTATTTTGGAAAAAGAAATAGATACAAGTAAGATTGAGAGTAACTTGATTGTGATTATGGATACTATATAGAGGAATGAAGCTAAGAGATATATGAATTTTCTTGTAGTTGAGTTAAGTAAAGAGCACAGTAGTAAATTTAAGAAAGAGTAATTTAAAAATATTGAGAATAATACTAAAAGGAATAAAAGTATTTTTGTTTAATAAGGAGTTTGTATTTAGAATTAGCTTAAGAAGAAATTAGAAATATTTGCTAGCAAAAGAAGCTATTAAGTAGTTGAAGGTATGTCTAGATTCTTTGTTGTTTTCTTTACTATTAGAGTTATTAAAATTTGACAATTTTACCTAGTACAAATTCAATGAGGTTGGGTTTAATGAAGTTGAGAAATTGATGTCCCAATGTATTTAAAAAGGTGTTATTCTCTATATTATTAGTAATAGGGTAAGTAGCAAACTAGTCAAAATCTTTAGAGATATCATGTTTAAAATAAGTTGGTTTTGTTGAAAGTAGTTAGTCTGGATTAGAAGTAGTGTTGTTAAAATTAGAAATATTAGATTTGGAGATAGTGTTAGAGAAGTCAGTAGCAAAAGTATCAAGATCTATAAAGGTAGAAATAAGTGATTCTTGAGAAATAGCAGATATTGTGGAGACCATCTAAATTTGGTTACCCAGATTTTTAATATCATATACTCAGATCTTTAATGTACTCCCAACCAACTTTATTTAATAGATTGTTTTATATTTACTTTATATAATTATAGTACAGTATTAGAAAAGCAAGAAAAAGAAAAAAAATAGAAAAATATATGAAGAAAATATATAATAAAAATTAAAAAATTAAAAGTTGTAAAAATAAAATAAAAAAATAGAATAAAATAATAGTATTGTAAATATTATAGTATATAGATCTGCAGTATTAATATTTGCTACAATATAAGAAAAATAAAAGAAAGAATTATAATAGTAAAGCTAAACAAACTTAATGATTTAGTTTTTATAACCTGGCTAAATCAAAACTTACAAATTTTTTTCAAAAATTTTAAGTATATTTATTATCTGGATGAGTTTTTTAAAAATAATCTATAAAAAATTTTATATGTTTTTTATATATAAAATTTTTTGAAAATAAAATTAAAAGCTAGATTGCTAGGTCACTTTTAAAACTTTTATGTTATGAAAACTGAATTATTAAGTTTGCATGGCCTAATTAAAAGAACTAAAAAATTTTTTTTTAAAAATAGCAAAATATAAATATTTACACTATAGTTGGTAATGCTACCACAGTGCACCAGATCTAACATGCTACTAGTGAGATTTGAATATATAGCCCTGTAGTGCTATATGCTATAACAATATACTTCAACATATAGGATTACAAAAATCGATTTTGTATATTTTTTGAAGATTTGATTTAGACATAATTTACAAATCAGGATACTTGATTTGACTATGTGTTGGCTTATTAGAGAATTTTGTGTTGTACAATATGTATTTGCGTTAAATTTGAAATTTTTAGATTTTATTTGGGTTGAAGTAGAAAATAAATCAATGAAGTTATTTTAGGCAGTATTTGAAGAGGAGTTTTAAGCAAAGTTTGTTACTAAATGATGTAGACAATTTGCTTCAAGATACAATTATAGGTTTAACCTATGAAGAAGAAGTGCTTTTGTCACAAAGTGAAGTTGTGAATATAAAAAGTAAAATTTTAGAAAAAAAAGCTAGAGATATTTATCTGTATGAGTTTTTTGGAGTAGGTTTATGAGAATGCAATAGTATATATCTGTATTAATATATATAAGTTAGTAATAAAATTATGTTTTTAAAATAATTAGTTATAAATAATATAGTTTACAAAATGAAAAAAAGGTTATAAAAAGAAGATTAAAAGAAATAAACAATCATATACACAATCAGGAGCCAGAACATAATAGTAAAAATAAACAAATTAGTTATATTTTAGAATATTTTCTTAATCAGAAGACAAAATATTTACAAAGGTTAGAGAGAATAAGAATATTGTATTGAGTAGAAAGTTTTGGTGAAATTATTAGTAGTGAAGATATTGTAAAGAGTAATTAGAATATAGAATTGGAAATAATAATAAAAAAGATTGATATTGGATATGAGTATAGGAAAAAGAGAATTATTTGTTTGTTGATTTGTAATAGATTAGTTTGGTTATTATATATATTGAAATTTTAACAAAGTTTAAAATAAAGTTAAAGTTGTAAACAAGAACAAAAAGGTATATTGTAATTTTATATAAACTATTTAAATAAATAAATTAATAATCTATTGTGAATGACAAAATAGAAGAAGAATAGATTGAATATTAGTTTGAAGAGAGAATTAAGTAGCCTGGAAGAGTTTATTCATTTTTATTAAGACATATATGTGTTTCAAGTATAATAATATTAATTGATATTTTATAAGATTAAAAGAAAAAATGTTTAAGCAAGTAATAAAGAAATAATTTAAAAGTTTGTGAAGATAGAAGAAGTAGTAAATTATATTTGTGAAAAAATTTGTTAAAGCATGTCTTCTCAGAGGGGTGTAATGACTTTATAGCTAAGAAGAAGGTAAAATCTTCTGCAAAATTGCTCACCATATGTCTGGCTCTTATAGCTGTACAAGAATCTAGAGTCTTCTTTGTATATTGAGTCTGATTATCATTACTTAATTCTTTCTCATATATAGTTTGTCTTTTATTAATTAAAATCTTAATTAGTAAAATATAAAACTAATAAAATATAACAAAATAAACAAATAGCAAAAAGTAACAAAACTAATAAAAGATAAAAAAATAAATTATTTATTTCAAAATCATACTTACAAAATATCTATTATTATATATAAGAATTTAAGAATATACCAGAAAAATTAAGTAAGTGCAAATTTGCAAAAATCTGTATTTTTGCAGAATTTTGCAAAATTTTTTAGAATTTGAAGTTTTGCACAAAATTGTATTTAATTACTGTATTTATAGTATTAAATTTAAAGTTTTGTACAGATTTTTATTTGATTTACTATTTAATTTTTTTGCAAATTTGCACAAAACTGCAATAAAAAATTTTTCTTAAAATAGTATACTATTTTTGATAATTTTTGCTTAAATAAATACCAAGATTCAAAATATTATTTAAATTTAAAAACCATTAAAAAAAAATATATCTGGGCTATTAAAAGTAGAAACTAAGAAATTTGAAAATTTTTTTAAAATAAATTTGTTTAACTGATTAAATATAAAATTTAAAGCCCAATTTTTTTTATTTAATAATAAAAGTCTGATTACTTATAAATTTTTGCAATACAATGATTAAAACCTTTTGATACTACAATCTAAAAATAAATTTACTAATACAAATACTAGTATAATAGTTAGTGCTTGGTACAATTAAACAAAAATTTAATATTCAAATACTTGTTAATACTTATGTTTAAATCAGATGTCAAATGATTATAGATTAACAAAGCTAAATATATACTATTGGTTAATCTGCAATTATTTGATATCTGACTTAATTACAAGTATTTGAGTATTAAATTTTTGTTTGATTTTGCCAAGTACTAATAATAGTAATTTACAAATCTAATAATTTTGTTTAAATAGATTTATTAATATTAAATAAACTATTTTTAGATTGTTTTAATTTTGTATAACAAAATAGTTTTGCTAGTTTTTTTTTAAACTTTGACGGCCTTGCCAAAACTTTATTACAGATTTATTACAATAATTAGATCAAATAATCTTTCTAAATACTTGACTATATATCTAAGATTGCAAGTTCAATATCATCTGGCTGTGTAATACATGTCTAGCTATGATTCATCGCACTAATATCAAGACAAATTGGGAAACCTTGTCAGCCCATCTCAAGCTTAAACACCTTGAATTCATTTCTCTACAAAGATCAAAAGAGAAAAAGGTTCTATACTAAATGTATAGAACAAACATTATAAAGAAAAAGAAAAAACAGAAAGAAAAAAAAAGAAAAAAGCTCACATTTTAAAAAAATAAATATGAAAAAAAGAAAACAGAATTAATGCATATTTTTGTTTGTATAAAGCTAAAAAAATTATATAACAAATACAATATTTGTATATTTTTACTGTAAGACTTTGCCTTAACATATTAGTTTCTTTCTAACTATACAACTAAATCTTTAACCCAAGACTAGTCAATAGACCTTGTTACATAGAGTAGTGACATGTTTGTGACTAAACAAAACATGTGATTGCAATCTACTAGGTCAACTGAATTTGAAAGGAGTAAACAATACTGATCTTTTGATAGGAGTAAGCTGTTTTTCTTACTTTTTCCAAAAATTTTGTTGTAAGTACAAGTGGGTAATAGTAAAAAGTATAAATCTTGTTCTTTTTTTAAAAGAAAGTATATATTTCTTCAAAAATAATAAGACAAGTAGATCTGAGCACATTGCTGATATTCTTTTCAATAAGTGATAAACTCTGAATTTGTTAGCAAGTAGTCTATAAGAACTACTTGAAATAACAAGTGCCATCTCAATGGTAAGTGTTAAGCTCTAAACCTATTAGTAGATAGCATATAAGAACTATCTCTAAATATTAGGCACCAGTTTATAGTTCTCGTCAGTCTTATGTCTTTCTTCTCTAGCGTAATTTTACTGTTTTTTTGTTAAAATTTTTGTTTTTGAAAAGTAGGTCCAAGGGATTATCAGGAAGAGTTGTTGTAATAAATTTAGTATAATTTTCTTTGTTTTATTATACTATATATTAAAATATAAACTTTACAAAAGTTTACAGCATTATTTTATTTCATCATTTTAAATTAATTCCAATTTCTGAATTAATTAAATTTCATTATTATATCAATATAAATTCTTTATTATTGATAAAAAAAAAATAACTACTAAAATTTCAAATACTGAAAAGTTGCAGCCTTTTATCAAATATAAATTATTTTATTTACATATAAGTGCTGCCTAGAGTTTGAAACCAGTTTTATTTTTTATATGTTAAAACCAGTTTTAATCAGTTTTAATATAAGAAAAATAAAACTGGCTCCAAACTCTAGTGTTGTCAATAAAAAAAGATTTATGAAAAATTTATTACCATAATAGATTTTCAGACAACTAACTGTATACAAAATATAATTTAAAGTCTGAACACCTCTTTCCCTTGGCAGCACTCATATAATTCTGTAGTAAACATAATATTTTTTTAAATTGACGATTCGTGATAGAAGGAGAATATTTATAATATTTTATTAATAAAAAGTGGGGTGATTTTTATGAGTATAATTATAGATGTTGAAATCAGCATTCCTGAAATATATAACTTTTTTCTATCAAGTAAAGGTCTCTTGAAGTTCTAATAAAGTTGTAAAGACGTTTTCTGATTCTAATGGTGATTAAATCATCAAAATCAGCTTGGTGGATCACGAGATTTAGTTATCTTTATCTTCGCGACTATATAAAATTTCTTTGCAAATCTGCAAAGAAAATTATATAGTCGAAGACAAAGATGACTATATCTCACGATCCACCTAGCCGATTTTGATGATTTAACCACAATTAGAATCAGAATAACTTTTCTACAACTTTTATTAGAGACCTTTACTTGATAGAAAAAAGGTATATATATCAGAAATGCTGATTTCAACATCTATAAAAATCACCCCACTTTTTATTAATAAAATATTCTCGTACTATCGCGAATCGTTAATTAAGTTATATTCTGCATTTAAGGTAAATAGTTCTATTAGATTTAATTTATACAATGTAAAATTTAAATCGTATTTTTATGACTGAATTTCAGATTGTAACTCCTCAATCACCGAAAATTTTTGATATCAGGACTATGTATTATGTGCATTAAAAATTGTAACCTAATTACGAAACTTATATAAAATTACGCAAAAATTACGGTAATTTCAACCTTAAATATGTGTATTTTATATTATTTAAATAATTTGATTAATAATAAAAACAAAATTAATTAACCATATTACGAAATTAAATCCTGTTAATTCATTGTAAAAGCAACTTGATGCCGACGAAATAGGTGGTGTAGTTACAGTACTTCCACTGCTTGATATTTAAATATTAATAAAAAGTAATATAAGTTACTATCATACATCTTCTATAAAAATGAACCAACTAACATAAATAAGAAGTTACCTTGTTCCACTTGGTGATCCTTCGCTACTTGAGATTTAAATATTAGTAAAAATTAATATAAGCTAATATTATACATCTTTTTATGAAAATGTGTTAACTAATATAAGTAAGGAATTACCTTGTTTTACTTGGTAATGATGTTAAAGTTGGTGATAAATTTGTTGTTAGCAAAGATGATGTTGGCAAAGATGATGTTGTCAAAGATGATGTTGGCAAAGATGATGTTGACAAAGATGATGTTGACAAAGATATTGATAAATCTGATGTTGATGTTGGAAAATTAGGTGTTATCTGAGGTGTTTGTACTAACGGCGTTTGTGTTGACGAGATTACTAAAGTTTCTGATGTAGTAATTATGGTATATGTAGTAAACGAACGATCGTACACAGTGCATGTACCTTGGTCGTTAACGTTAATAGCACCAGGTGAATTTTGCCGACGTTGAGATCCTGATCGTGCAGTTGATGGATTTTTGGCAGGTGATGGATTTTCAACAGTTGATGGATTTTTGGCAGGTGATGGATTTTCAACAGTTGATGGATTTTTGGCAGGTGATGAATTTTCAACAGTTGATGGATTTTTGGCAGCTGATGGATTTTCAACAGTTGATGGATTTTTGGCAGGTGATGGATTTTCAACAGTTGATGGATTTTTGGCAGGTGATG
>CAJVPU010000816.1:0-15312 GCA_910591775.1 Dentiscutata heterogama | reverse complement strand
TTCCGGATAATAATTAAATAGTACAGCTCTCTATTTTAAGTATTAATGATCTGCATTAAAGAAGTAGTACCTGTGTATGTCACTCAAATTCATTGATAAATAATACGTTTCTGATATGATCTTCATAATGTTTACTTTTTTGGGCAAAGTAATTTCGTATCACTTAATGCATAGAAATTGAGGAACGTTCCGGATAATAATTAAATAGTACAGCTCTCTATTTTAAGTATTAATGATCTGCATTAAAGAAGTAGTACCTGTGTACGTCACTCAAACAACTCAAATTCATTGATAAATTTAAATAACCTAGTTACACTCTGGTTTCGCTTTATCCATTACTATATAATTTGCATTGAATAAACTTGCAAAATAGTCCTTATTTTGTTATTGTTATTGCTTTGTTTTGATCATGAATCCTGTAAAAAAATCAGTATGCCACTTTTTACAATCACTATTTTATGGAGGTGCGTAAACTGAATCATTGTGATTTTATTAATAAAAAGAATTTTGTGACCAATATAAGTGTTACAAGTCTTTAACACATCTCCATATCTAGCTAGCTTATTAATGACCCTGGCCGACATGATTTTTCATTTATGACCAAGCTGATAAATTTTATCGGCTTAATCAGCTTGGTCGAGCTTTCAGTACTATTTAATTTTGATATTTAATCCAACCTCGTATTTTAGGTTCATTCATTTTACACATCGGAAATTTTCGTTTTTGACCATGCCAAATCGATCAGCCGATTTTTTTCACCATTGGCCAGAATCACTAAGCTTAATTGAATCATTCTTAAGTTTGAATAACTATTAGCACTAGTTGTTTCTTTTTTATTTTATTTGGCCCTAAAAAATGTATAATATCAGAATATTTAATGCTAACCTTACATTTGTTTTTTGTTACGATCAGAATAATGATCGAGATTGTTTATCACTTTTTATATTTTGATAGTAAAGAATAGGATTGAGTTCAGTTACAAACGACTACGATCAACTATAAGCAGACCCTAACTTTTGAATTGATTTTTTTATAAGTCATTAATTAAAGTTATTCAGAAATAAATTTTAGTCATAGTTACCTATAAGATAATTTCAAATCACCTTTAAAATTCAGAATCTTAAGAATTCATCATCGGCTACGCGGTCAGTCAAGTTGTTCCATAAACAATGAAGAATTTTAAGATTTTGAATTTTAGAGAAGGCATTTGGAATTTTTCTTATGCTAAAATTTACCCCTGAACAACTTTAATAACTTATAAAAAAAAATCATTTCAAAATTTAGCAATTTGCTTATAGAATTGCAACTAGTGTTCTCCAATGAGCCGGCTCAAATAGGCTTATCCTACACCCATTAGCTTATTTTGACTTATAAGCTGTGTAATATATGATATATACAGTATATTATATAGTGTACAACTAAATAAGCCAATGTGGAATATTGAGCAAGCCCATTTGAGCCGATTCATTGGAGAATTGTAGCCGTTTGTAGCCGAACCCATCCCTAGTAAAAAATAATTTGTATGCTTTTAGATGTTTAGCCGAATCGCTTTATTTTTTTCAATTATTTTAACATACTGTAAATCTATTCTTTATCACATTATAAAAAGTACGGTGGATTTTTTTTTTAATGTTAATATTCAATTTTCGCTGCAGATAAATTAATACTACTGTAGAACATAACATAACTCTGTTATAAACGTGATTAAGAATAGATTTATGCTAAAATAATTGAAAAAATCAAGGCGATTCAGTTTAGACATCTGAAAACTAGAGGTGTAGGCGGAACTGTTCCAGTAAACCGTACGATGCATAGCAAATTACTTTGACCAAAAAAGTAAACATTATGAAGATCATGTCAGAAACGTATTTATTAATTTAGTGTAACAAAATATGTATATTCGCGCGTTTGTGTAATAAGAAATGCACGCATTTTCCTAGTTTACGTATTTGTTTTAAGGTATTAGTAATAGAATACTCGAATGATTTTATTTTCAGGCGCTAATACTGTAAAAAATTCTCAGTCTCATTCATATTATTAGGCAATCCATGTAGTTCAAGACATGATCATTAACTAATAAGATGCCTGCAACATTGCCACGTAAAACCAGGAATAGAATGTATTATTTCAGATTTAATGTGAATCAATTGTTAGGGTAATAACAGATATTACGTAATATCCTGAGGGGTCTTTGATATCTTATATTAGTATATAAATTTATAATAGCTAATCAAATTTCACTTACGTGGGGGGTGGGAAGGGTATAGTAAAAAAAATATTACGTAATATCTGTTATTACCCTTATCATTTTATTTAAATTATACCAAAATTATAGTATTAAGTGAGTTATATCATTGGAATATTCATAGAAGAAAAAAAACAGTAAAAGGGTTTAATACTACTAAAACACTACGTTTTCAAAGCATAATTGTCCGAAGCGACGTAACGAATACTTATTTCTAGGCATTTTTAATGCACGTTTATGTAATGTCTGTATGTAACTACCAGTAAAAATCGGGAATTGCAGACGATCTGTAGTCAGTGTAACAATTATTACGTATTTGCCTCGAGTTTATACCAGGAAAGGGATTCGAGTTTTAATATAATAAATAAATATATACCTCATTAATAAAATCTCAAATAACGTTTTTTCATTTAAACTTGTCGTTAAATTTATCATTATTCTATGCTAATTCCATTAAACAAAAGGTGGCATAGAAACTAATCAAATCTCTAATGGCGGGCTGATCAAGTGAAAATGAATGCAGTTTAACTAAATGGAAGGTCATTACTGTTTCTGAACAAATTTTAAAACAAAAAAATTTATTGATAGCCTAAAATTGAATAATACAGGTAGAACTGTGAATAAAAACAGGTAAAAACGCGATACATATAATTTGCACGTATCACAATAGTAAGCCAATCGATGGCCAAAAAACTTTGACCTTCAGTATTATCATAATATTATAGATGGTTAGAAATAACATCATATATTAGCCTATAAATAACATGTGAAAAAAGGATTTGTGTAGAGAAACTTCACACTTCATAAAACTATATACGTTGTTGCATCGATGCATCTAAATTTTATATTTAAATATTTTTTTAAAAAAGAAAGCTTCCTTATCCTAATTTAGCGAAAAGAAGCTATAATTTTTTTTAAATGATTAGGCAAGCAAGCCTATTATTTAGTATTGAAATTTTCTTTTCTATAAAATTTGAATAGTGAATAATAAAATTTGAATAGTGAATAAAAAAATAAAATTAAGACCTATCAAATTTACGTTTATTATATGTATCATATATATTAAAAAAAATTTAATAATTATATAATTTCATACAAAAAATGAGTATAGGTTTTTCAAATCAATTTCTAATAAGAAATTTACAATTTTGTTTTGCAGCTCCTTACATTGGTTCTCTCAATATAATGAAAGAGATCAAACAATTTGGATTAGAATTTATATTGTTTAAAGACTTGATTATCGGATATTTTGGATTAACGTTTAAGAATAAATTATTACATCCTTGTCCGGGATCATCTGGACTTAAAAGACTTGAAAAAACGAGGTTATCTTCTTCAGGTAACCGAAAATTATTATTAGCAACTATCCATTTACCAGTAAACAGACTACGATCATTAACTAAAAATCTTCTATTTCTTCTATTTCTCCAAGGTTGCTTAGTTGGTCCTTCAACAATAACAGGAATTAATCCACCAGTATCAGTTTCACTAAACATAGTGCAATTAATTCCGAATTTTAATGGATTATCGTCATTATTCTCATTATTATGTACATTATAACACAAATTTATCACCATTCTATCATTAGATTGAAGGTGACAGTTGATCAGAGCTCTTGATCGGGCAAATTGATATTGATCGTTTTTCCTGCAATTTAAAGTAATAGTAGTTATCCAGCAATGGTTATGTGGAATAGATCGTTCAAGTACAATGGTTGTATCATCTGCCTTTTCAATTGGATTTTTAGTTATAAGATAACTTATAAGTGATTTATCTAAAAATGGTTTTAATGGAAGATTATTCTCATATCCGACAATCATCCAGGGTATTAAGAGATCTATTTGTGGGAGATTGTGAGGGATTTTCCCAATACGGTGAATTACAAAAAATGGAGTCTCTTCATTTAGGTAATCAATGCGAATTGAAAAGACATTTTTATATGGCTTTCTGTCTTCCCTGTTAAAAATTGTAGCGAATATTTTACAGTCTCCTAGAGTTGAAATATGTGGTGGCACTGGAATTGGTTCGACAACAGGCAAACTTAAATTATAACCTCTTATCATTCTAACATTATAGACATTAGAATAGAGTACTTTTATTCCATTTAAATGTTTTATTTTCAATTGTAAATCTTCAGGTAGCAATGAATAAAGCGATAATTTAAGTCCATAACCAATAATTTCCCATTCATTATAAGATTCCAGGCTCTTAAGCCAATCGGATGTGCTTTGATGTTTTGCATGATCACCTCCAACAGTTTTATTTCGTGTTTCTCCGTTTTCATTGACCACTTGCATGAATTTTCCACCAAGTTTAATTTCTTGCAACCTATTTATTATACAACGTTAAATAATTCAATAATTTAATAAATATGGTGGGTTTTTATAATAAAGATATTTACCAGAAGAACCCGTAGATTTCTCCAGCTTTAACTAAAGCTTCTACTTTTTGTATGTCAGTTAGATTATCGTCCAATGCATCTTCAATAACTTTAATATATTCTCTTGTCGCCTCTAAATCTTTACGTGATAATATAATTGAACCCTTTTCGCAATACTTAATTGTGCATTCATTTAATGCTAATTCCTCATTTTCATCATCCAAAAAATCATAACCTTCTTCAAAACTTTTAATCCATAATTCATCGAAGTTCTTGGATGTTTTTTTACAAATAGATTGAAAATTACTATTAAGAGTGATACTCATCAGATGCGAATTTTTTATAAAAAATGCATATCGGTTTGCTTCAATTAGAGAACCATTATTATGCTTCTTATAGCCTATTTCTATATTATGTTTTCGTTTAATATTTGGGAAGCTTGGTAATTGGTTTAACTCTATAGTTAGAGTATAATTATCTTCCTCTGATACTAAAATATCTTCCAATTTGTATTTATCCTCTTGACTAAGAGGAATTTTTCTCTTTAACTTGTTACGAAAAACTGCATTCTGCCAACCCATTAAGACATCTTCAGTTGATGACAAAATTTTTCGTATTTCCCCTAATGTTTTATCTTTATCTAAATCATCCATAATGTAGGATGATGTTTTTTCATCACTAATAATATTGACCTTAATTCGTTTTACATCATCGGGAAGTTTGGTTGGACGTGAATTAGGAAAAAGACTAATTTCCATATTGTTGTTGGAGTATTACGTAAAAAAGGTAAAAACCAAAATCGATATTATGTATAAATTTTTTATTAAATAAAGTTTTTTTTAGTACAGTCCGGACAGCAAAAAATTCACTTTTTATATATAAAATTATAAAATTGCTTATAACTCAGAAACAAATAACTTTTTAAAAAAATCTGTCTTACAGATTTGCTGCTTTTGGTTTAAGCTACAATAATGTTAGAATATATATATAAATATATATACATATAATTACGAATACATAAAAATTAGCAAATTACGTTTGATTATATAATCTCAAATTTTGGTACTTTTAAAAAAAAAATTGAATGTTTTTTGTTTTATGGTTCTGTATACGTTTGAATAGATAAATAAATATTTATTTTAAATGGATTACTTTAGAAATATAAATTGAAATTCATGTTATTATTGAGTTAAGGTGTAACATATCACAAATACGTATTACAAAAAATTTAGGTTATTTGAATGGTAAATTTTTTCAGGAAAGCATCAAAGAAATAGCTTATCTCTTGTTTATACTGTCTTACAATCTTATTGGTCTATGGTTCTTTATCACATTTCATTTTAATTTACACTATTATAGCGAGACGGTGCAAAGGTAAACAAGCTATGTATATTTGTATCCTAACGCAGTAGTGGTAATAACCAATACTACATGCATGTAAATAAAGTGTCTCGTGATTGTCCGGAAGGGGAGTACTACTATGTGACTTATCTATTTCGTAAAGCTGTTTGGTAAATATAACAATATAATTTCAGATTATAGATTATAGGTTATAAGTTTCAAACTTAAAAAAAAGACTTTTTAAAACCATTTCTATTTAGTCAAATACGTAGTATGGTATCAGATTAAAATAATTAAAATACGATAAATACATAAATCGCGATGGAAATTGATGATAAGTCGATCAAAACTACTCAAAAATCATGTATGTTATTGTATGGATACAGTCTCTGATGAAACATAAAAATATTTTTTTAAAAATAATTATTTCATCGGCGACTGTAATAATTGTTTGATATAATTGATTCTATTAATGTATTTAACATTAATATATTTAATGTTAGTGCATGAACACTTAGAAAAGTTAGAAACATGTTTATTGGAGGAAAATATAGAAAGATTTGAATTTTCACAATTTAAAAACATTGAACCCATTGGGAGTGGGGCATTTGCCATCGTATTTTCTACCATCTTTCAAAAAAAGAAATATGCACTAAAAGATTTAAAATTGAACTTATTCATGGATGCTGAAATGATTAAAAAATTCATTGACGAAGTAATGTATTGCTATAGATAATTAAATTTTAAAACAAATGTTCTCAACATCTAAATAAGTCCATATTCATAATGATTTAGATTAAACTTCTCAATAAACTAAGTAAAGATGATCACCCCAACATTATCAAATTCCACGGAATTTCAAGAGGCATGATAAAATTAATCTTTAAAAATTTAAATCGTAAAAATTTTGCCTTATGTAATAATTTAATAAATAACAGGTCTTCAGTCAGATGGTTTTATATTGGTACTACAGTTTGCCAACAGAGGAAATTTGCGAAGCTATTTATCAGGAAAGAGACAAAATGGATCTTATAAAGTTACTTGGACTGAGATCATTCAAATAGCGGTAGATATTACTAATGGATTGGCACATTTGCATAAAAGTAATATCATTCATAGAGATCTAGTAAGTTTCAATTTTTTAAATATTTCAATTTTTATACAAATTTGGAATTAAATGTCAATTCATCTTAAATCTTTCTAGCACTCTAAAAACATTTTAATAAACGATGGTAAAGCCTTAATTGCAGATTTTGGAATATCTAAACAATTAAGTGATACTGCCAGCTCCGGTTCAAGCCTAAAAGGAATACTTGCCTACATTGATCCACAACGTCTTCAAGGCAGTCCTGCAAATGGTAGAAAATCTGATAAAAGATCGGACATTTACAGCCTAGGCGTATTGCTCTGGGAACTCACAAGTGGAATTCCACCGTTTGAAGGTTATACTGCTGTGGAAATAATAAAAAAACTTTTAAACAATGAAAGAGAGAAAGCTATTGCTAATACTCCTCAGGATTACGTTGTTCTTTATGAAGAGTGCTGGTCTTCTAATCCGGATAAACGTCCAAAAGTAGATGAAGTTTTGAGACAACTTAAAAAGTTTTCGAGTAAAGCACCTGGCGAGTATGTATAGACTAATTTTAAAATCCATTTTTTGATGTTACATTAAAATATTTTCCTTTTTATGCTAAATTTCTATTAGGTAAGTATTTTAAAAGTTATCCTTCCTATTATTTTAAATTAAACTCTTTATTAAATTTGACATTAGTTAGATTATTAATTTATCACATAGATATAGTGCTTTGAAGTTGTTACAATACTTCAAGTATTTTTGCGTAATCGTTATTTAGGATAATGGCCTGGATTAAGCTTATTGGGCCAATTGAAATTACACCCCTACGCGTTATTCTGCTTTCTGAATTAGAATATAGACTAGACCACTACAGTATATGCAAAACACAATTTTCTTAATGTCAAATTATTAAGTGATCAATAAGAAATCAAATTTCTAAATACATTTAATGATAAGATTATGATTCTGACTTTTTTTCCTTTCTTATTAGTGAACAACACATCAATGTAGTCATTATTGTCAATAATGAAAGACGTATATATGCAATTAACGATTTGGATAAGTCATTAAACTTGAAAGAAGTTCGACGACGATTATCAACCGAAGAGAATTTGTTATTGGGTCGACAAAATATCTATTTTTATGATCGATTTAAAGGAAAAATATCACGAGATCATGAGAATAATTATACACTTGAAAAAATTTTAATTTCTGATGGTCTTGACCTTTCATTTTGTATTGAAATTGACCATTCGAAGCCAAGTTTTCCAAAAATTGTACAGCGATTTGATTTAGATAAAGGGCGAATATTTGATGACGGAGTTATGAAAATAGCTGAAAAACAAGCATTCACAATTAAAAATCTTCATGAGAAAGACATCAATATTCAGAATGAACACTCTATTAACATAGGCGATAGTAACAATACTGTATATAATCAGACGGGTTCTGCTAGTTTTTTACCGAAAGATTTGCTACTAACTGATGAATATATTAAAGCTATCAATGAAGCATTAGATGACAGTAAGAGCGCTGAAGAACAAAGAAAAGCTTTGGATCTAGTAGGGAAGGAATACGGTCAATTCTGGTAAAATATTTCCTTATCAATAATATAAAGCATTAAATTTTTTTAGAATTTAATCATAATAAATAATAATAGGGTACAAGGTATTAAACTTGGGAAAATTCCACGAGTCCAGGTCGAAAATTAGCGAAGCATCATCGTATTTCATGAATAAAGTAGTTATAAATATTTGAAAATTACAAATTATCTGAATTAATATAAATATTTTTATAATATGAATATCATGCTTAATCTTATAGAACTAGGATATTATCTACTTATCAAATCTTTGTTACTGTACTTATCAATATAGTTCAATATAATAACTTTTATTATGTTAAATTCTTGCACAATAACTTGAAATTATTTGTAATGATTGACCTTTTGAAAAATGGAATTTTTATATACTGTAACTTTAATTAGTATTACTACTAATATGTGAAGGAAGCAGGATATATGAATAAGATTCGTTAGATCTATTAATATGTGCCTAAAAAAAAAAAGGTTACTACGTATGCATTGATGCTTAAATTGCTTTGCTTAATAAAAATTATTAAAACATTTGTTGCATAATTAATATTTCAAGATCCAGTTAAGGAACGAAAATTTAAATTTAAAATTATAGCACTTTACTAACGTATTATACAAAATTCAGAAAATGGTGTAAACTATGCAAGAAGATTAGGTTTGGTTAATTTATAGTAATGATATAATTATACTAATTGAATTGGTTTTAAAAAGCTATTATACCTTTGTTTTCTGAAGCATATAAACAACTAATTAATTATTGGAATATCAAGCTTTACAATCAAAGAACTATTTAGTAATTTAAATAGGGTTGGACCTTTTGTGTAAGTTTTAAATTTTTGACGTAAGTTACATGTAAGTTATATCTAAAATCACTATGTGTATCTTAGTATAAGCTTGCAAAATTATGTAAGTTACATGTAAGTTATAATGTAACTTACAAAATTTGCCCAACCCTAAACTTAAATAAGGTGTAAACTAATTAAGACAATAGAGTAATTCTAGAACTGTTGGGCCTAGAAAAGAGAACTAGTTAATACTAGTGATCTTGTTTTTATGATTCGATATTAGAAACTTGTTTCAAAAAGCTCAATTACTATATCATTGGATTGGTCTTTATAAAGTAACAAAAGTAGTAAAGTATAAAAATACTATCTTGAATAAATGGATAAAGCTAAACTAATAACCTAGTAACAAAAAATCAAATCAAGAAATTGAAGGTGGATAAATTTAAAAAAATATTAATACTAATTATAATAAACAAATAAATAGAATAATGAAAAAATTATAATCTTTATGATAAAGATTATTGGGTCTAGCTTATAACAAGAATTAATTAATTGCAAGTAGTATATTGTACTAGAGTAGAACATAACAGAAATAGATTATATTTAAAAAATAATTAATGTAATATATAAGATAATATAGTATAATTTAGAAGCTAAATATTACAAACTTACAATATAATATTAAATCAGATTAGTAATGTAATTACAAATAAAAGTAAATAAATAAAAGAATACAGTATTGTTAAATTACGCCTCTGGCGATATCGTCTAGTTATATAATAACGCTAAATTTTATTATGAAAACTAAACCTTTATACTATTAAATAAAAATGCGTAGCATTAAAATTTACATATATACACACTTTTTAATCATAATCTTACCATAACACTAACCCCTAAAAGCAATTGTATTTTTTTGAAAAAATTAAAACTAAGCGATATTACAAGGGGCGTAAATTAGTCTTATTTTAAATATAAAGTTTGATAAAAATTACATTTGATTTTTTTGAATAGTAAACCTAAGTCTTGTTATAATGTAATTAAATTTCAAGAATAAAAGATAGTATAGTTACTGATTATATAATATAAAAGATAAAGAAGCAAAGTAGGAAACAAAACAAAAGCATTAGCATATTTTAAACACTAAGCAGATTTTAAATACATAGATATTTAATTAATTTTATAAAATATATATACTGTATACTATTTATTGAAAACTTATATATATATATTAATATTATAACATATTAGTCAATCAATTAAAATCAATTATTACGTATAAAATGCATCTATAGTCGTATAACTTTAAATTACACAGTTTGTATATACACATGCTTATTTATTGATTTACAAATTACGCTTAGAATTAGGATAAGGTTAGCTTTAACGTTTGAGGAGGTTATGCTAAAATTTTGCGAGGAATGTTTTTTGTTATAATTCCAAAAGCATTTTATAAATCGGATTTTGAGATATCAATATATGTGTGTATATACTCATGGTGTACAAATAGAAATCGTCTTATTGAAAATAAAAAAAAAAGCAATTTTATGTTAAAGCTAGAATAGAATCACTATTCTCTATTTTTAAAAATAAAAAATACTAATAATATAGTGAAAAAAAAAAGAAAAGAAAAGAAAAGGAATTTTTAGGCTATAGATAAAATAGATCACAATTCGTTAATTTTAAAATTAATACAATCAAATTTTAATAGAATATGTGCAATTCGTCTTGCACCTATTTTTAGGTAATTAGGGTTTTCTCAATACAATATAAGTGATTCGACAGTTAGGATTATTGCCCAGGTTGTTTGGTGACTTAATAATAGCATATTTTGGACTAATATTTAAAGATAAATCATTACACCCTTGTACAGAATTTGCATTTAAACATAAAAGACTTGCAAAAATTAGATAATTATCATTATTAGGCAACCGATAATTATCATTATTAGCTAATTGCCATCTACTAGTAAAAAGTCTACGATCATTGCTTAGAAACCCTCTAGTTCTTCTATTTTGCCACCGCTGATTAGTTGGACCTTCAACAATGACGGGAATTAATCCTCCATTATCATTTTCACTAAGAATAGTGCAATTAATTTCAAAATTTAATGGATTATTATGGTTATGTACATTGAGACGTACATTTGTCGTCATTCTATCATTTAATTGAGAAATATGGTGGCTGATCAGAGCTAATGACCGAGCAAATCGATAACCATGATTTTTATTACAACGTAAAATGATTGTGGTTACCCAGGCATGATTGTGTGGAATAGGGTTTGGAAGTAAAATATTCGTATTATCTTGTTCCCTAGTCCAGATATATTTTAGAGAAGAATTATTCACAAATGGTTCTAACGGAAAATTTTTCTCATATCCAATAACCATCCATGATATTGAGAGATCTATTGTTTGTGGAAGATTAGGGACTGCACCGATATGGTGTATTACGAAATATGGTGTATCATCATTCAAATAATCAATGCGAAGTGCGAACACATTTTTATATGGCTTTCTATCGGCTTTATTAAGAATAGTTGCAAATAGCTTACAGTCACTTAGTGGTAAAAGATTTGCTGGTAAGGGGACTTGCAAAATAATAGGCAGACTGAGATCATAATTCGCTATCCTAAAATTATGTACATCTGTATAAAGTATTTTTTCTCCAATCAACTTTTTTATTTTTAATTGTATCTCTTCTGATAATAATAAATAAAGTGGTAATTTAGGTCCATAATTAATAATTCCCCACTCATTATAAGATCCTGGACTTTTAAGCCATTCGGATATATTTTGATGTTTTGCATAATCGCCACCAACTGCTTTATGTCGTGTCTCTTCGTTTTGAGTAACTTGCACAAATTTTTTACCAAGTTTAAATTCTTGTATCCTATTATTAAATATATAAATTTGAAATAAATTTCTAAATTTAAATAGATAATCTTTTTAATGTTAAAATACTTACCAAAAAAAACCATAGTTTTTACCAACATCATTCAATGCTTCTACTTTTCGTTCATCAGGAAGATTTTCATCCAATGCACTTTCAATAGCTTTAATATATTCTTTTGTCGCTTCTAAATCTTTATATGACAATATAATTGAACCATTTTCACAATATGTAATTGTGCACTCACTTAGCGCCAATTTGTCATTTTCATTTTTTATTTCTTCATCTAAAAAATCAAAACCCTCTTCTTCCAAACTTTTTATCCATATTTGATCAAAATTTTTTCTTGTCTTTTTACAAATGGATTGAAAATCATAATTAAGTGTGATACTCATTAGATGTGAATTTTTTATAAAGAATGCTGAATGTTCTGCAGCAACTAAAGAACCATCTTTAAGTTTCATATACCCTTTTTCTATATCATGTTGTCGTATAATTTTTGGAAAGCTTGGTAATTGATTTATCTCTATAATTAATAAATAATGGTCATTTTCTGGAATCAAAACGTCTTCAAGCTTATATTTATCTTCTTGACTAATAGGAATTTTTTTCTTTAACTTATTACAAAAGAACGCATTTTGCCAACCCATTAATACCTCTTCGGTTGAAGATAAAATTTTTCGCGCATCTCTTAACGTTTTCTCTTTATATAAGTTAACTAAAATGTAAGATAATGGTTTTTCATCATTAATAATAGAGACCTTTATTTGTCTTTCATCATTAGGAATTTTGTTTGGACGTGAATTTGGGAAAAGACTAAAATTCATATTGGAATTATTATTAAAAGAAAATAGAACAGAGTGAAAATTGAGTTGTGACCTAATAAATTCGTTACATAGATTGGGTTAGGGTAAAATCCGCGTTTGATTTTTTTTTTTTTTTTTATATAAAAGCGGATTTCACCATCATGATCATAGCGGATTTTACTCAGGTTTCACCCTGCCGTAATACTTAAATATATATGAATTACTAGGTAACGGTAATAGATAATACAAATTTAGACAATGTGTTACTTATTATTTAAAATGACCTACCTTAAAAATAAATGATCATTATAAATCATTGAAGGTCTCATGTTGTCTCACGAAAATGTCGTTTATTTACAATGAATTGTTATCGTTATGATTTGGGTAACATCTAAAGATATATCGATATTGATCTTGTTTATCGAGCTTTAATAACAAAATAAACGCATGTGGGTCAATTTTACTCATTAGTATACCTTATATCGACAATAAGTGGGTGTTTAAAATATCCTATTTCTGTTTTGAAATTCCGAAATCAGAAAACGGAACGACTGATGAATTTGTCGGTGCGTGTGAAAATACGATTCAATCGTCCATGGATCACTAGTTAAAAATAACGCAACAAATTTTACAAGTAACAAGTGATATTTCGCACCTAGTTCTAACATCTTAAATCTAAAGTTCTATTTTACTTACGTACGTACGTATGTTGTTTGTTCTTTTTAAAGGTTTGTATTACTTGCACAAATAAGTAAATTTATATCTCTAATTTTATTTGTACTTTACCTTGTGATAGTACAATTCCGATTGACGATAAGGGTGGAGCCTAGTTCCTTTTCTTAATCAGGCACCTATAATATCGATATACGTTAATTTTTCAAGTGTTCTATAAGGGGTAATCGTATTAAGTAACTTTAAGATAGTGATTTTCTGATATCAATAGTCGAAATTGGTCTAATAATACATTAACACTATCTTTAAAATTTAAATAATTTCAAACTTTAATAGTATAATTTTAAGTGCTATGCTAATATCTCGAAAACTAGTCTAATCTTGTTTATCTTATTAATAATATAATCAAAAAATATGAATAAATTTTTGTTAAAATGTAGATATCTGATATGTTAATTGCCATAGTACGTTTATTATATGATTTATTTTTTTCATGATTGTCTAGTTCTAATTGTGGTAAACCACTGATCCATTAATTCTTGATACAGTTGATACTGTCTAATTGCATACTGTCTAATTGCATACTGTCTAATTGCATACTGTCTAATTGCATATACTCTCTCTAAATGCATAAAAAATTTTGACTTTTAATTATTAACGCAAAGATGGTTCTTATGACTTAAATGCATATATTGTCTATATACATAAAAAAGTCTCTGACGGATAGTATTCAATTAAACAGTATCGACTGTATTATTAGTATACTTTTTAAATTTAACCAATAGTTTATGAAATAATGGATCAACTTTAACGACTTTAACATATTAGAATCAGAAATTATAGCAAATAATTTTTTATTTTATGAATAATTTAAAAACTTTGGACATAAATGTCCTCCAAATATCAGGCTTTTAGCTTATTATAATCCCACTCGTTTATTTAAATTTCCAAAATATTTTATTTAGGACGTCTGTACGTATGTATGTATGTATGTATGTACATGATTTCAGTCACGCGACAAAAGGCATTACAATAATTAATAACAATTAATAATTAATATTATGTAATAAATAAACGCAGCGATTAGTGAAAATAATTTATTTATTGATTTATCGGAATGTCCTATTCAATTTACACTAGTCAAATATAAAAAAAAAAGGATTGAGGGTAGGGTACATCAAAAATTTTTCGTGTAACCAGTGTTTTTAATTAAAAATAGATCAAGTTGAAAGCTGACTCAAAAGCAAACGCACCAGGTCCTTATGGATGAACATAATTTAGAAGATGAACCGATCGAAAATATTCAAAACTCCGAAGAAACACGTAGGTTATAATATAGACACAAACTCCGGTGAAAGATTTAATTAATGCACAAAGGATGTTTCACTTAGTAAAAAGTTATGTTTATTACTTTTTATCAAGGACTAATAAATTTTGATTTGAATAAAGGGTATATGAAACTTAAAGATGGTTCTTTAGTTGCTGCAGAACATTCAGCATTCTTTATAAAAAATTCACATCT
>CAJVPU010000815.1:0-15329 GCA_910591775.1 Dentiscutata heterogama | reverse complement strand
TTGCACGTATAAGCTTGTGATCACTTGTTGTGCATATATCCATCTCATCAACTTTACTATTAATGATGTTATTCCTCTACTGTTCTGATACCCAAATATAATCAATACGAGTTTCTGAATTCTTATTTGACTATGTTGGCAGGTTCATTGTTTCCTACACATCACAAAAATTTCTTTCTTCTAATGTTGATATAATTCTTTGCTTTAAATTTGTTCTAGACTGTAGCTTTGTGTAACCTGCAGCCTTGCTTAGACACTTATCTGTACTAATATTAAGGTCACCTAGTACGATAAAG
Source organism: Dentiscutata heterogama (assembly GCA_910591775.1). Classification (NCBI taxonomy): domain Eukaryota; kingdom Fungi; phylum Glomeromycota; class Glomeromycetes; order Diversisporales; family Gigasporaceae; genus Dentiscutata; species Dentiscutata heterogama. The sequence continues at coordinate 15,033 of CAJVPU010000815.1, read as the reverse complement.
CATTGTAGTTTCTTTTTGCGCTGCCCTATATTATTTCTCAGCCTTTCTAATATCTCTGCCTGTAAATCTTTGTTGCTTAGAGCAACATATACGAAGATGATATGTATAGTAAGCCCTTTGAAGTCTAGGCTAATACTTAGAAAGTACAGGCTGGTTTTGTTTATTTGTGTGATGTGTCTTTCCCAGGACTCTTTTATCAGAACGCCAATGCCTGACTCCTTCTTTTTGTTGATCTCTGCATCAGCCCATATGCTTTTGTAGAAGTCTTCTTCTTTAAGTGCAAACAGGCCCTCTTTACTACCAATATTAGTTTCTTCAATTCTTAAGATGTTTATGTTTTTCTCTTTTGCATAATCTATAATTGCTTTTAGCTTATTCTTATTGTCCTTCAAACCATTTATGTTATGAAAACTTATGTTTAGAACCCCAAAATATTCATAAATATTTTTTTTCCCTTCATTAGACTCAATATAAATCTTTCCCCATTCATTTCCACTACGCTCCCTCTTTTTTCCTTTTTGTGACCATAGGAGTTGGTTATTATTATCCGAAGTGTCTTCTATTATCTCCCTTTCGTTTCTTTTAGACACTCCAGCTTCATTTACTGATTCGCCCTTGGCACCCTTAGGAGCGATCCACAGGGGAAGCCCCTACGGATCTATTGTACATTCTTGAATTTTGGGTTTCAAGTCTATCTAGCTTGTTGAGGATTTGTTCTAAAGCGGTGAATATTGAATCTTCCCTTTCTTTCCCTTTTGCATTTTTCCCGACATGCTTATTTTCTTTTTGTTGATCATGTGGGTTTGAGTTTTCTTTATTCTGGTTCTTTGCCATTAGGGGTTGTCGAGGCATGTTGAATCTAGCCTTCATATTGCTTCTATTTTGTCCCAAATCTTCTTTTCCTCTAGTTCTCTCCCTTTTTCCTCCTGCTCTTGGAACTGTTTCCTCTTCTTCTCTTTCAGATTCTTTTAACTTCTGACCATTAGTGATTTCCTCTTAAGCAGATTTGTCCGGTTTTCTGTCTTGAAATCGTTCTGGCTTTTTGTGTTGCTAGTTCTTTGTAAAAACCCTTTTATAGTGTACTTGTGCTTGTGTTGGTGTTTGCCACTCTAGCTTTTTGTCATAATAAAATATATTTGATCCGAGGGCCTGAATCATGTTCTCTTCTCTTTTAAAGTAGACGAAAGCTCTTCCACTTTAATATCCATTACTGTTATTTATTGTGTACACTGCTTGTGCTCTGTATCTTCTTAGTTGGCATAATAGTAAACTGTCTAAGGCTGTTCTAGGCACCTTGTTGATAGTACATCTAAACCTATCTCTTTTATCGAGCATAGCTTTATCAAATTTACCAGGAGTTATTCTATACATTTTTCCTTGGCCCAACTGTACCGACCATTGTCCACTTAGTGGGTAGGTTTCTTTTCTTATATTGTATACTGTGCTTATATAGAATGCTCTTCTTCCTCTTTGGCCCTGTTGCCATTCTATGATGTTTGTTGTACTATAGTGCTCAAGATATAGCTTGATCTTAGCTCCACTTGTGTGTTTTGGGACGTCCCATATTGTGAAATAGTAATATCGTTTGTTCACATGCAGTCGAGCAGCAAAACTCTCTCTTGGAGCCCATACTGAACTATAAATATCTTCTCAGCTTTTGTGTTTTTTGCTATATCTTTTGTTTTGGTGTCTTTCTCTCACTGGTGCCTTTTCGATGCTCTGCATCTCTAGGCCGTAGTCTGTCATACCCACCTCATTTTCTAACAAGACAGCCTTTATTTCTTTGGCATCATTTTCTGTTATAACACTATTGCTTTCTTGTTCCTCAAGTAATCTTTTGCGTGGGTTTTCTTTGTTTTCTACTACAATATTGTTACTACTATTGTTAACATCTATATTTGTGGCTGGTATATTGCTTATCTTATTTGCAATAGTGTAGCAAAAATCCATCATTATTGGGCCATTTTTGCCTTTTATGCATGTATTTAGACGCATTTCGATATCTGTGTCATGCCCGAGAAGTTTCTTCTCCTCTTCAGATAGAGGCTGGTTTCTAGCTTCTTTGCTTTTGGCCTATTTGAAATATTCGATTATATTGTGTACAACTGCGATTAGGTGAATGTCATTTGTGCCAAGGTATTCTGCTATATGTACATCCTCGTGTCGTACTGTTGCACGCTGTTTGTTATATAAGATACTTCTTTCTCTCTATGTTTGTTTGAAAAAGCCTCTGAAATCCTCTAAATTTGCCATTTTGCACCGATTTTATGAACTCTTCTGTTTTTCCATGTGATACTATATGAGATATCGGTACACATGAAGATTATTGTTTGTATAGTGCCAGATGTTGATCGGTCACGCTATTTACTTTTTTGGTAGCTTGACGTGTTACGTATTTGTTTGTTGTTACAGTGATCTGCATTACAGGGTCAAGACTGATTCCCCAAAACTTCTGTTTTTCTAAAAATTTCCTTGCGAAAGTTGACTATTTGGTCTCTACTGCTCTTGTCGTAAAATTAGACCAGATGTGTTTCTAAGCACCTCTAGGTAGATTCTTGTGCTATTCCTTTTTGTTTAAGCCTTTGAACCTTGCTAGCTAGTAGACTTGTTGTTGTTTTTGTATATTTTCTTTAGCTCAAAAATTGGTACGAAAATCTACAGGGAAGAGTTGATTTTTCCTTAATGGTAATATATTTTATAAATGTTTAAGTATATTGTTGCTATCACGCTATTTGTTGTAAGCAAAATAGTGATTATAAAGAGGATAATTATGTAGTACTTACGCTTTATAAGAATTAGTTAAATAACTTTAGTGTCCAATAATACGCATACATACTGTAGTATATACACAGCTCTATAAATATAAGCATTTTAGATATCAACACATTCAATTGAATGAATTCAAAAATATATTTAATTTATGACGTAGATATTATAAAATATTATAGTAATATAAACAGCTGTAAGTGGATACGTGTACAGTTTTGGAGTTTTGATATAGTTTCGGGAATTTACTATAGATTTAAGATTTTAAATAGTTTCAGAATTTCAGTATAGGCTTAGATTTCAATATAGTTTCGGAATTTTACCAAGTTTCAGAATTTTAAAAATTAGTTTCAGATACCTAAAACTAGTTTCGGTTTCGGTTAGTGACCTAATATAGTTTCAGGTAGCATCATTATTCTAAGAAACTTCTTCAGGATTTTGATTCTTTTGCATAGTAAACGTTGGCACTCGACTTAGTCTAAAGATGATTTTTATGGTAATTTTTTGTTAGTAAAATGTTGTGTTCTTAAAAAGTACTGTATAACATATAAATAAGTTACCTGGCAATTGATTTACATCAGCCAATCAGACAAACTTCTGCCTATGACATTTTTTTTAAACCAAAATCCATGCACCATCTAGCTAATTCAATAAACAGGAAGGAACGTATCTGATCCAAAGTGAATCCCACACATTGTATAATCAATTAAAACTAATATAAATAGTTTCAGTTTTAATTGATCACACCATGTGTAAAATTTATTTTGGATCAGGTACATTCCCTCCTGTTAATTCAATATAATACTCGGGTCCCACCAGTCTTGACCCTCTGTATATATTAAATGAAAGGTCAAGATCAAAAGAATGACTATCAAAAGGCCTTTGTCTAGTTGAATCTTCATCACACTTCCGCCTTGCTTATTCTAAATGCAAATTTAATATATGGGGTGAAATCAATAGAAATGGGACAAATTTATTAGATAAATTTGTCTCATTTCTATTAACTTCACCCCATATTTTAACCCAATCACTATATCAAAACAGAATAATTAATAAAAATTCCTGATCGTATATAAGCAAAATTCCATTTCGCTAATACCTAATAGCTTAGGATGTTTTTATTAATTAATCTGTTAAAATCATTACATAAATTGGCCAAATTTTTTAATATTAAAAGAATTTAAACTTACTTTATTAGCCTCCAAAAATCCAAATTCATGATAAGGTGGTTTACTAGAAAATAACTCATAAGCTACTATTCTAAAAGAATAAATATCTGATTTTTGAATATATGGTTTACCTCACAATACTTCGGGAGCTACGCAAGGCAAATCTCCGTAGATTTTTCCTTTATCTGTTTCATTTGCTGGGTGATATAAATCTAAATCAGCAACAAAGTATCTAGAAAACTTTTCTTTTCATTAATTAGTATGTTTCCTGTATAAAAGTCCCGGTGAACTAATCCTGATCCCTATTACAATGTACTTGGGTATTGCCTATAGTTGCTGCCCAAATAGTTATAACTATTGGGGGATTTAGAGTTAACTTTTTTTTCAAAATAAACGGGATCTTATTAAATAAGCATAGCTGGTGATAAAATTAGCTTCTTTTGAAATAAATACGCTATTTATTTTATCTGAAATCAAACATCGAATCATTAATTCTGAAACCCCATTGGCCCAAATTGGTTATATCTGAAACTTTGTTCCAAATTTCAATTTATACAGTAAGTTTTGAACAAGTTTGACAGGTTTAACTAGTTCTAGATAATGGTTAATACTCTAGAAAGTCCCAAACTAGTTATGTTTGAATGGCAACTATAGTATTGCCCCAAAATAATGACCATATAAGTACTATATAATAAAATTAACCAACTTATTGTTTGTTACAAAGTCTATGACACGGTATTAACAAATAATTATTTTAAAATACTCAACTTCAAATACCTGACGCTAGTTCAATTCTCAACCTTCTGCAAATCTTCCCTTCTTCTAATCTTAACACTTGTATTTTACTGATTTTTAGATAAAAAGTTTAAATTCTTGAAAAAGATCCTTTAAATAAATAAGCTTATGTTGTGATCACTTTTTTTCATAGTCGCTAATACACAAATAAATTAAAAGCTAGTATTTAACTATGTAGACTTTCAATCAACATGTATTATTAAAGTCTTCTGATCTTTCTGACATTATCAAGGCCGATAAAAATTTCATTTCTCATTTAGTTTTCTAAACTTTTGCATCTAATTGTATCTCTTTTTAAAAAACAATAGGTTTAAAGGTAAAAAATCAGTTACTAAAGCTTGTTGTTTTATTACATATTACAAAAAAAAATTTTATAAAGCATGCCGATTTTTATTAATTAAAGTACTCTAAAAATTACAATTGACTGTATAAAAAAATGTTCGTTGCCAATCACATTTATTCCAATTTTAGCCAATTAAAATAAACTTCTGCTATGCTATACAACTATTTTTTACTAAAAAAATTTTTTTGTCCTATCCAAAAAACTAAATACGTGAATATGTCTACTACTAGAAAAACAATTTCACTTCCTACAATTAATGAAGTTGAAGGATATAAGACAACGGAGGCTCTGATAAAATTTTTAGGTGACCAAAATATAGGACTGGATGATGATCTCAAAATTCTTCAAGAACAAAAGCTTGTTGGCGAAGTTCTTCTCAGCTTGAACATTGATGAACTTATGCGAGCTGGGTTAAAACTGGGTCCAGCTAAAAAAATCTCAACCTGGATTGAAAAAATCAAGAGTAAAGGACAGGGTAAGTAGTACCACGACTGTATTCGAATATTCCAAACCTATACTGCTTTCTCCGCAATAATTTCATTTATTAACTTGTGCCTCACTTATTGCACAGATACGGATACAAAAGATCAGAAGATAAAAGAATTGGAAGAAAAGCTAACAGTGCTTCAAAGAGAGAAGCTTGTAACCTCATAAGAGAATCTGTTCATAGTATACAAATTATTATGGTTGAGCACTTTCAATATAACTAATAACGTTTGCAATGTAGATCTTCATCGGCTACTAAGCGACATTTTTCCAACCTGGATAATTATGAAGAAGATTAGCTGTATAGAGCATGCCTGCTCCTGCAAAACCTTTATTGTATCGACTAACCTTTTCCAACCTTTACAGAACAGCAAAAAAACGTAAAGAAGATTAGGAGCTATTCTCCCCCGTCATCTTTCGCACTTCTTAATAATCTTATTAACCATCATATTAAAGACAAGCAGTTACTTATTCACCGTCCTCCAGAATGCGTTGGTCCGCCAGTACAAATTTACCACAACGTTTTTAGTCAGTTCTTGCATGATTACCATAATGAAGATCTAGAAATGGGGAGAGAGCATTATCAATGGACCCTTGAGTTCATTAATAAAATAGCAAAAATATACCTCAGTGAAGCTGATCGTTCTATAGTGTTTAGAGAAAAAATTCGTGAATTATTTGGTAAGGATTTAAGAATAATTCATCTAAAAGATAATGATGGAGTATTGGAGTGTCACGTCTTTTCAAAAAGTGTTTTACGCTTTCTTGTTGAGATGAAAAATGAAATTAGCACTGGTAGCAGTGATCTGACTGTTCAAGCTGGAGCTTCTTTTGCAAAATATTATACCCAACAGACATATGGGGAAGTACTCAAATAGTGTAACTGGCCTTCTTTTATCTTATGTTTAGCTGGGCCATAAGTGTGTATTTTAGGGGCAGTATATGTTGAGAAACCGATTGTAGATCCCTTGACGGACTTTATACCCCTCATTTCTACAAACAATCAAGCCCACGCAGAGCGAGTAGCATGACTTTTCAAAGCTCTATATTTGGATTAAAGGAATATTATTTATCATTAGATATGCCTATAAATCGACAAAATTTACAGCGATTTTTTCCCTACCTGAATCAATACGTATATCAAGATACAACTGTAGAGTTTACATATGAAGGAAAACTTTTAGATCACAAGCTTCTTTAGAAAGCTATAACAAAAGACGGACGAAAAATTATTGTTAAATTCGCATGGCAATATAATCAGAGAGCACACAAACTGTGTGGTGAAATTAGAAAGGTGCCCAAACTACTATACATTAACAAAGAGATGGTGGATAGTTTTTATATAGTAGTGATGGATTATATTAAGGCAGTGCCACTTTATAATTGCGACTCACTTGGTCATGATAAATATAAAACGATTTTAGGGAATATTGAAGAAGCTATCAACAAATTGCATGATGAAAATATTGTGTTTGCTAACCTTTGTGATTCCAATATTTTGGTTAACAAATCTCAAGGTCAGTATCAAGGAATGTTAATAGATTTTGACTAGGCTAGTAAAAGAAGAAATTGAGTGCTATCCTTCTTTCATGAACCATAAAAATATTAATTGGCCACCAGGGGCTGAGAATAGGAAGAAACTGGATCAGAAGCATGACATTTATTGGTTAAAATTGTTGAAAACTAAATATTTGGATATGGGGTCCAAATGATTAGTTAGCATAATATTTGATGATAAAGTAGGAAAAATCAATATAACAAGCTATGTGTGTATCTAATATAATTTTTTTAATGATCTAATAATAAAAGAATTCTTGGGTTAATCATATTCATACATTTTGGGAATATTGAATGCCTATCTCTCTTGGTTTTATTTATGAGAATTAAAATATTTATTACCTGTTCTATTGATTATGAATTTTAGCCAAAAATTTTAATTTTTGATTTATTATAGAATTTATTTTGAGGGTAGAAATTAGTCGAGTGATCTTAATGTATATATTTATTATTTGATAAAGTATATTTTCCAGGCCCTTATGATTGAGTTATTTTTAATGGCATTGATATTAGCAAGTCGATAAATAATAAAATTTACAGTGTTTTTAGCAATGATTGAGATAGAATTTATGCAGTTTATTTTTTACTTATCATATCAATAAAGCTGGCCCTGGTGGCTGATTTCGCATACATAATCGTGTTTACTTTTGCATGTGTATTTCATGAATTTATCTATTGTATTTTTATTGATGTATATATGATTGAGAATTTTTTTACGCAGTCATGTGTTTTGGATTTATTTTTTGTGTTTACGTAGCATGTATCAGTATCTCTGATTATGTTTTGATGAAAATATATATCTCCATAATAAAAGAATTGAATATATCTGTATTTTATATTAAAAATGGCAAACATACAATCTAAAGATGACTTGTTGAGAGAATTGAATTATAAGCTTGTAGCCGAGATTGATAAACTTAGGAAGGAGAGTGCAGAAATACCTGAACTTAAAAAGAAATATGCTGAAATTGAGGCTAAAAATATAAAATTAAAGCAGATTATAGAAGAAAATGCAGTGCTCAAGATCCGATTTAAAGAACTAGAAAAAAAACACCAAACAAATACTACTAAACTTACTGCTGAGAATACCAAGCTAAAAGATAGAGTCACGAAATTAGAACAGATACAGACTCTAGTCACTATTAATAACCAAAATGTATCTTCTACAAAAGATAAGAAATCTATTATTACTGATTCTACCCAGCTCCAGAAAGGTGAGTCTAAATATTTATTTGAATCTCCAACAGAGCCTGTGACATCCATACTGTCTTCACAACAAGATATTGTTGATGACGATTTGGCTAGTACTCTTGAATTCATAGAAATAATATATAAAGAAAATGTTGCTAATGAAATAAGGCAACGCAATAGAGAAAAGAAACTTCAATGTGAAGCAATTTCTCAAGAGATACCTTCAAATTCCCAAAATATTGCACCCACTATTTCTTACAAGCAAAAGAAAGAACAAGGCTTAATTCAGGAAATATCTGCAGGTGATAGCCAGGATGATATATTCCCATCCACCCAAGATCATGACTCCATATCTGTGGAATATGTGACTGAAATTTTGCTGATCTCGGGTTAGGAAAAATCAAGCATCTTCCAAAATATTGACCACTTATATGAAAAAGCATGTGATGCAGAATATGAATCAATAAAAGCTAATTAGGCTGAAATTTTATGCTGGAGTAATTTTATTATAGTACTTGACAAAAGTCTTGATAAACTTATGGTTAGGGATAAAGTGAATATGAAAAAAGCTAAAGGTCAAGTTTATAATTTTATTGTTACACAAAATCCTGGCATTAGACGCAAATCACTATATAAGAAAATTGAAAAAGCTAAAAAAATTTACAGGTTATTCAAAAAAATAGGCTTAGATAAAGTAAAATATATTAAGTCATATAGCACGAATACTATTTCAAAATTTACCAATAAACAGATTCAACCGATTATAGACTATTTTACTAAAAAGCCTGATATAGAATTCACTGATGATCATGATAGTTCTTCAGATGACTTATTCGAAACTAAGATAAGTATATCTACTGAATCGATTCCTTTAGACCCAAAGAGTCATGATTCGAGAAATCGCCTAACAGCCTGCTCTGCAATAGATTTATCCTGAGAAAATAATCAAGATAAGTCGAAGACTTGAAGCTTGCTTCCTCAGAATTGCTAGAAGCTAAGATAAGTATATCTACAGAAACTGAGGTAAGTATATTTACTAAAGAGATTGTATCTAATTATACAGATACTGTTATGCAGACAAACATCTCTGTTTATTCGAGTTTTAACTTGGATCCCTCTGATGATAATGAGAATACTGATGATTATATGAGCGCAATGTATTCTGACGATAATGAAGGTTACTACTACAATTTAAATACCGGCGAAACTTATAGAAAATCAGATCGTCCAATCTACGCATATTAATGTAAAAAATATATTACTTGCGCCTTCTTATGATAAATCACTTGAAGCCACTCAAATAGGTAAACATATTTTTTTGAAAATAGAAAAGTCAATTACTTTTATTGTGCCTTCTCGCAAATATTTGCTTGAAGTTGGAAAAATAGCTAGAATCCCAGTGCCTTCTCGCAATTTCATTGCTCAAAGTCACAGATTAGATAAATATATGTTCTCTACAATGATCACTTTTTTTCTTTTTTTGAATTTATGAAAAAAAAGAATTATATTGTAAAAAATTGTACAGTATAAAAATAAAATTTGGTGAGAGTGTGAACCCCTACTTCTTTATTTAATATTTTTTTTTGCCAGAACGACAATATACAAATATATATTTTTATTATAAAAAAAATAAACACCTCAAAGAGGTACCCTTAATGGGTTATGTTGGTGGGGCTATATTTGATCTAACATTTCTTGGGCTTAATTAGGATTCATATCACTCCAGTCATCATTTTCTATATGTCTTATTAAAGATGCCTCCGAAATTGGTGTTATGTAATCACCTCTTTCAACATATTCCTCATCATCTAGTAAAATGCCATAATTCGAATTATCTGATTTAAATAAAATTCTACTACATAAGTATTCGTATACTTCGAGTATATCTAAAAAGGTAGAATTTTACTTACCTTTCTGTTTCTTCTATTATTATGTGAATTAGGTGTCCTTTGGCTAGGTCTTGGATTGGGTGGTGTTAGAGAAATATAATAGGTCTCAGAGAGATCATTGTCATTAGTCATAGAAGTGGTGGTGGCGTTATTATCATTGGTCTTGGAGGTGTTACTATTACTGGTCCTGGGGGTGGTAGTATTATTGGTCCTGGGGGCCTTATTTTTTTTGTTTTTAATAGTGTTATCATTAGTGCTCATTTTTTGTTCCTAAATAAAAAATATATAGTAAGTAAAATTCAATTTTCTTAGTCTCTATTAAATAGTACATTATTTTTAAAAATACAGGCAAGTTATTAAGTAAAAAATATATATAAGCAAAAAATAGCATTATTGCTAACTTATCTTAAGGTGGGAACTTGTATTTTTATACCATTTGCTAGATCTAAAAATCTTCTAGAAAAAAAAGTTACATAATTAGTAGTTTGATAGAGTAACACAATCTAGATCCTACTATGAAAAGCAAGTCTATTTGGTTATAAGTTCCAAATATTAAATCTATTTTGTCGCTTTTCTGGTGAAATTAGCCCTCTTATAATTGACGATCTCTCCTGTGATGTAAAAAAGTTAATGATCTTAGAGATTGCAAAGATTCGAAGTCCCTGTAACATATGAATTTGGATAAAACTACTGATAAATAACGTTGTACTCTTCCCTCTTATAGCTCTTTTAAGCCCCATTTGTCTCTTTTCTTATCATAAAATCGTGTATAATAAAGCTTCTAGTCATTATTTGTTTAGTAGCTGTTAACAAAAATTGACCGTGAGAAATGATTCTGCAGGAGAGTGACACCGTATAAAATTTAATGCCAGCCATTGATTATTAAAGCCGGTAAACTTTTTATCTGATAAACATGAATATTAAATTTTCGCTATTTTAGCTTCGACCTAGGCCAAAATAAAAGCAGACCTGTAGGACCATTGAGTTATATGATAGTATGACATATACGTACGTACTTTATTTTTTTAGCACATATCGCACTTTGGTAAAAAAAAAAGTGATGCTAGATGTTGGATCAACATGGTTTGTTATTATAACGAAGTGTATACCGATTATTCTAAATTTGTAAATCAGGCTTAATAAAGCATGTAAAATTATTATCATATCCCGTATAAGTATACCTACTCAACAGGTTATTAATGATCTAATCCCAAATATAGAAAATATGCAATTGTTGGTGTATTTAATAATTGTAGTGCCAAATATAGTAAATATGTAATTGTTAGCATAGAAATTATCATGTTAAATTATTATGATGTCAAATAAAGTAACATGTGATTGTTTTATAAAGTGTTAAATTATTGTAGCAATACGTGATTGACTTAAATTCAATACTGAATATAACATACTATAATTTGTTATATAAATTCTCCAATAAAGAGGACTTTCTTTTAATATATAATCAACCTTATTTGTTTTTCAACCCACTAATCTTATACTTTGTGCAATACAAATATTTACCTCTTTTTTTTTTTTTTTTACCAAAGACAGCAATTGCAATGCAAACATTAAATAATAAATAAAAGAAAGAGGTGATTGTATTACAGGATGAATCTACTAAAACCAAATTGTCAAGACAAGCCTGTACATGTAAAAATAAAAAACTTAGGCGTGAGCAAAAACAAACCAAGATGCTTTATAGCCCAAATAATGATATTCTTCTAGTAATCAATGATATTATCTTTGATTCATCTCGGGTATAATGAGGGGGACTTATTCATTCTACAAAAATTTGCAATCTTTTAGAAAAAAAAATGCTTATATCCATTATTTTATTTTACTAGCATAGAATCTAATCTGTTACCCAAAAATTGTCTACTATTGACAATATTTATTACTTGGAAAGGGAATGGAGAAGTGTTTCTCTCTGTCCTTCTGATAGAATATCTTCTAAAAAAATTAGGACCCAACATAATATATCGGCAAAGACTTACTTATTGAAACATTACTAAGAGAGGCATCTACTAGCAATAATTCTATTGACTTACCTAAAATTTCTCTAGATTTTTTATCTTTAGTTTATAGTGATATTATTAAGGAAAAGAATGATATTAAAGAACTATTGAACATTGATATTAATAATAAATGATTGTGGATTGCTTTTGGGTAGTGGTTAGGTTTAAAGAAATCAAAAGGACCACTAAGAAGGAAGCATATGCAAGAACATCTTAAACTATTATGGAAAAAACTCCAGTATGCTTATGTTGAGTTGCAAAATTTCTTTGATATGACTACTATATGTAAAAGTTAAAAAGAAAAAACACAGCTTATCGTATTAGCACAAAATAATAACAAATTGCTAGATAAGCTAGTTCAACTTGAACATATTTTTAAACCTAAGTGTATTACAGACTTGGGTTATCGAATATTAATTTACTTGAAGCAACTCGATGATCCAGATGCTGTTACAACTGCATCTAATATTGTAAATTGGTACTATTTCTATTTATTAAAAAATCCTTCACACTAAAGTAAAGAATTTTGGACCAATTTTATTGAGCATTTTGGAGCTTATACAAGAAACAATTTACTTCTCTTCACAAGCTCTAATACTGTAAATATACATAATATTAATCATCATGAATATGTCAGTAAATTACTTTGGGGTCTTAGGAAATTATCAGAAAGTATCAATCGGTTTCTTCAAGAATATCATGTGGATTTATATACAAAATTGAGTAAATTATCATGGGGCCTATTCGCTTCAAGAGTATTTGGAGTTTTCTCAATGATAGCCATCAACTTTAATACTATTAGTGACTATCATTGGGATGATTATGATGAACCAAATAGTCTGTGTGTTTTAGTCACACTGGGAGATTTTGAAGGAGAAGAATTATGTTTTTCTCAACTTCAAATAGTTGTATATCTTCGGCCAGGACAAGTAGTGACATTTGTATCCCATCTATTGCTCCATGGTAATTTTACAGTTACAAAAGGCATCTGGCATAGTATTGTGTACTTTGTATATGATACATTCTTTTATAATTTACGAGATTTTGATTCTACTTATCTTGAGACTAGAATTGAGAAAGCTAATAGACTAATAGTTTCTGAGCAGAACCTTAATAATGCTCAAGATTTAAACCATCATGACCAACTTTTCAAACTGAAAGTAAGCCAAATACAAATCCCTTCTACTGTCTCTAATCGTAGACGAGGATATATAAGTATGAATTATTTTATAGTTAATATATAAAAATATAGTTATTATCATTATTAATAATCAAATATTTTTATAAATTTAGCACATGCTTAACAAGGTTTAAGGGCAGAAGATCCGCTTCCAGATTTATAGCATATTATTTATATATTTTGTTTTGACTACTGTATACTCATGTAATTATATAAAACTTGTAAATCAATCAAAAATTCAGAAAATTATTATCAAAACATTATTTGGTTATATTCAGGGTTGGCATGGACTGGTTAATAGTCAAGCTTGACCAGACCAGTTTGACTAATTTGACCAGTTGGTCAAAGGGTTTAGTATTGGTCAAATTGGTCAAAGGATATTTAAATATATATACTATATATATATATATATATATATTTATTTATTTATTTATCTATTTATTTATTTTGGATACTAAATTTATTTAATTAATAGACTAGACCATTTGACCAATTCGACCAGACCATTTGACCAATTTGACCAGACCAGTTTGACCATTGAATTTTTGGTTGACCAGTAATTTGACCAATCTTGGTTATATTGTACAAATGTTTATTATTGGGTAAATAAGCCTCTTAAAAACATGAAGCATAATTTATATGCCATAATACTTGTTAAAAAAATACCACATATTTGTTTTTATCTCTTTACTCAGCCTAATATTAATGCGAGCCATATAATAATAGTTTAGATTGCCCTTATATAAACCTTTTTTTATTCTCTTGAAAAATTTTAAATCCTTTTAAATTAGATTATTTTTGTATCAATAAGACAATTGCCATAACTATTTGCTATGAGTATACTTAGTTATGCAAAAAATTTCATTTCAACTATTGAAATGATAGGGTCTCTGACTAAGTGTGTTGTGAGATTTAACATACTTATAATTACCATTTGGTAGCTTAGTACTTTGGTGAAGGTAGTTGTTTGTTCTGCAAAAAATATACAATCTAGTCGCTCTTAATAATATAGTTTTCTCAGGTGTAGTTATAGCCTTTCGGGCAGGCCTAGGATCTGACTATTACCTCTCTAAAATTTATTTTTTTTTATATACATATTATAAAACACTTTTTAAGGGTGCAATCATCAACTATCATTATCCTGTTATAAGGAGAGAAAGACCAAATGGGCTTCTTATAGTTAGTTCACCGAACTACAAGATAAGAAATAGTTTGAATGTATTCATCTCAAAATCTAAATAAATAGATATACTTTTTTTTTCTTTTGCTCTGGGCATGATCATCATCCTCAATGTGGAGCGTATGTGAGAAAGAAGGTGATGCAAACTTTCTAAACAACTAAACCACACCACAGAGAGTGATTGAATATATCCACCAGAAAAAATTATAAACAAAATTTAACCTTACCATACTGTCATCGATTAGTAAAGTTATATTCGACCTGAACCAGGTATGTATTGTATTTCAAATTTGTTAATTTATATTGAATTGCTTTTGTGTTGATAGAACGACTACCCAGGTTACTTGTTTATGGGTATACATAGTTATGCAAAAAATTTGCTTGAGTTTTTAAGAGGCTTATTTACCCAATAATAAACATTTGTACAATATAACCAAGATTGGTCAAATTACTGGTCAACCA
>CAJVPU010000814.1:0-15337 GCA_910591775.1 Dentiscutata heterogama | reverse complement strand
AACTTTAAGCAAGAATAATTTAACAAAAACATAACCAAATTTAATAAAATTTTTTTTAAATAATTTTTATAAACTTTTAGAATTAGTTTAAAAAAAATTTTGATAAATTTAATCAAGTTTTTGTTAAGTTATTTCTGTTTAAAGTTTTAAAAAAATTTATTAAAAAATATTTGCTTGATTTCTATTAACTCAACCCCATATGATAAATTAGTACATCGCATAGTGTAATGTATAAATTTATCCTTTATATAATATATATATTAATATATATTTATATATATGTTATTTTAACAAATATATTTTTTCTATTATTAGCTTTATAACAGAATTTTTTATATAACTTATAATAGAAATTGTGAAAACTTTAATACAAACCTATACAACTTTAAAGAAACTTACACTTATTACCTGATTATACCCCCACCTCTATAGTATCTTTCTAAGATTCTTTTTTTATACTCTATTTTAAAGTCGCTAAGTAATTAGCCTATATATATTTATAACAGCCCCGTAAAGTGTAGCATATAATGGTTATGCTCCTTGAAACATGTTATAATAGCTCCGTATAGCATAGTATATAATGATTAACAGTTTATTGAAATATTTGCTCCATAATAGCCCTATATATTATAGCATATAACAGTTAATAACAATAGTTTATTGAAATATTTGCTCATAATAGCACCATGTGATGCAGCATATAATAGTTAACAGTTTATTGAAATATTTACAAACATGTTATTATGGCCCCATGTAACACAGTATATAATAGATTAATAGCTTACTAAAAAATAAATAGTTAAAACATGTCATAATAGTCTCATATGATATAGCAATAGTTAACAGCTCACTAAAAATTAGCCTTGAAACATAATGGCCCCATGTGTATAGCATATAATAGTTTTTATCTTCCTAAATACATGTTATAACCATTCTTATAATATGCTTTATTTGAGCAAGTATGATTTTTTTAAAATCTTGTAATACATGCATGCTATTATAATAACTAAATTAGCAACAGAATTTTAAACTCAATTTATTCCTCTTAAAAAACACATTTCAGAGTGCTTCAATAAAAAAACAATTATAAATATTATATCTATTCCACTTTTGTAAAACACCTACTACTAGTAACAGTGCAAAATTTGAGAATATTGAATAGACAACCTATATATAATGCTAATGTTTACTATAACTGTTATTACAACAGACAACTGCTTGATAAGTAAGATAAGGTAAAAAAAAAAAAACCAGAATTTGTCTAAAAAAAATCCACAGAATCTAAGAACTTGGCCAGTACTATGAACTTAAATACAAGAAATTTCTTTATGACTATTATTCTAATAAGCAGACTACTTCCAATTCAAGAATTTAAATTAGAACTATGGTCTATTTCAAAAATTCAAATTATGATCTCTATTCAATAGCTATATCAGTAATTTCTCAAATATATAAGCAATAACTATTGTCCTGATTAAAGATGCAGATATATTAATATAATAAAGTTGTAACTTAATTACTTAATATAAAAAAGCTATCAAACTAGTTTTTAAAATATATCAGTATGTTTGCAACTCTAATCCTAATAGGTTATCAAATTATAGCTTCTAAGCAGACTGCCAAATCAATTGCTAGAGTGAGAAAAAACCTAATAAAATAAGGTTAGCAGAAAAAACACAAATTACTTAATCTAGAAAAACCCCTTTTACTTTAATTAGTAATTCATGAGAGATGAAAAGAATTACTATAGTAATACTATATATATATGAGGTGATATTAAATATAATGAAAACAATTAATATCTATAATCTGGAACAGAAATTAAAATTTCTCGAATTCTGGCAAGTTAACATCTTTTGTATTTCTAACAAAACTTGTAGTAGCATTTTTCTCTTTCTAATTGTAATAAAATTATCAAAATTGGCCTGATAGATCATGAGATATTCTTATATTTGTCTTTGTAGTTATATGAATTTTTTTTTCACATTTGCAAAGAAAATTTCATATAATCATAAAGACAAAAATAGGAATATCTTAAGATCCATCAGGTCAATTTTGATGATTTTACTACCATTAGAAAGAGAAAATTTGCTTTTACAATTTTGTTAAAAATACAAAAGATGTTAACTTGACAAAATTTGAGAAATTTTTATTCCAGCTTCAGATTATAGAAATTAATTGTTTTTACTATTAAATTGCCCTATTTCTACATATAGAAATTCTGTACATCTCTCGTGAATTGCGAATTAAATATAATAATTATTAATTGCAAATACTATATTACTATATTATATAAAATCATACAATAAAATCATAATATATTAACCAACCAATTAATTAATTAATATATGCCGGTGATTGATTTGAGACAAAATACTATTCAGATACTTTCATATTAAGCAGCTAATTAAGTTATACAAAAGGTAGGTGTATATTATTTAGGATGATATTTTGAATACCCAATTTATTGAAAAGGCAAATTTCAAATTAACACACAGCTTGTTATTATGTGCAAGTATAGTACTTAGAAAAACAGCATAAGAATAGAAGTAAAATAAAGATATTAATAATTGCATTAAAGAATTTTAGCTTAAATCTAGATTTTATAAAAATGTAATCAAATAAAGTAATTAAACAATGTTCAAAATATCAGTAAAGCAATGTCATTAGATAGTGATAATATTATATTTACTGTATATTACTGCATAAAAATTAAATCTAAGTACAATTCATAGGTTTATAATTCAAGAAACTAAAAAAAACAGGCCCAGATATTATTCTAGACATACTTGTAAAGTATTTCTCTATTATAGTACACTTATTAGTACTTAGACAAGTTCTATTCAAGGAATTTGTTAGTTTATTAAATAGTATTAGAATTACTATAGTTAGCTCATAGTAAAACTTTACCCAGTTTCAAAAAGAAATAATTAATTAATAAAAAATAAATAAATAAAAAAAGAAAATTACTTGATTATTAGACAAGAGTTACTAGTATCATATTCTAAATTACACAGATTGGGTGAGCAAATCCCTATAGTAGTGTGTAATAATTTGCTCCAAAGCTGTATATTAGATCTAACTATTATAAAGAGCTTTGAAGTTCTGATTCTACAAAAATTTTTATTATTATTATTAGTATTTTATTATTATTTTTAAAAGTAAAATAGAATATTATTACTTTTTTAGAAGTTGTACTTTTCATTCTAAACTTCTTGAACTTTTCACCCTTTCTGAACTTATCATACTAACTCTATTGAACTTCTTGTATTGTACTTTTTGAACTTTTCAATCTAATTTAGATTGAAGTTCCTTATTTAGCAAAATGTAAAATAAAATGTTAGTAGATATCACAGTAATGAAAAATATATAAATATAGAGCTTTTTATTATTCAAAAAAACTATATATAAAACTCATAAGAGTAGAAGTTGTTTTTAAATAAAACTTTTTTTTTTTTTTTTTAACTGAGGTCTTTTTCTCAGTTCTTTTATTATTTATTATGCAGATTTTACATTGTAAGTTTATATAATTGTTTTGGAAGAAGTGGTGATAGAGCTATTTTACTCTAGACCTAAACCTTAGCTAGGTAGGTCAAAGATCTCTAGTCTATGATTCTAATATTATTTGGGGTTTGTATTGAATTTTTTGTATTGTTCGACCCAAAGTATAAATTTGTTACTTGTATAATTTGTTGTTCAGTAAAGGTAATTTGGATTATTCCCTTGTATATTGCTACTTCATAAAGTAAGTGAGTAGATTGCAATTCGACTAAGAGTCCAGATTTTCTTGTGAATTTCTTTTGTGATTATGTAGTAGAGTTCGGATACTAGGTTGTTGCTATTTGTTGATATCTGATTGGGAGGATTATGTCTTGTGTTATTACACCGATAGGTATTTGGTTAGTTATATGAGTTTGCCAGTAAGCTAGTATAAATTTGTTAACATTTATTATAGTTAAATTCTTTGTGTTGCAGAATTGGTTAGTGGTTCTAGAATGATGTCGTGGAGGTTAGTTATATTTTTAGTACAGGTAAGCTAGTAGATATTATTTTCAGGTGAGTTTTGGCAATGTCTGCAGATGGGGGATCTGTATTTGAGTAGATGTTATATATAAAGGTTCAGTAAGTTAAGCAGCTTTTGTATGATTAGTTTGGATTTGAAGTTTTTGATTTTTGATATTGCAGGATTTGTTAATCATTGTAGCAGTTTATCGTTGAGATAAAGATATTGGAAAGTGGATTGCCATTTAATTTGAGGGTTGTGATGAAGCCAGGATTGGGTTCAATTTTGGTTACCATATAGTCGTAAAATAATGCACAGGGGCATTATTTCAAATTTTGGCCCGAATTAAGATTAATTTAGGCCAAAATTTGGAATTATACCCCTGCGCATTATTTCGCGGCTGTACGGTAATCTATTTTTCTATATTAGTAGCAGTATGGATTTTCTTTACTAAAGTTTTTACATAATCGGATGCTAGTATATTATCATATTGAAGAAAGTGTATATTGTTAATAATAGATGAGGTGTTAATTTTAGTATTGGTAATAGTGTTGATTGGTTGTATTTTGTACTGTAGTATTGTCTTTGTAGTTTGTATAGTGATGTATTTTGTTAATATTGATACTCAGATAGTAATTAAGAGTGGGGAGTTTGGTTGGTGAAGAATATTGTTTGTTGCTTTGGCAATAAGATCAGTTAGCATTGGTATTGCTTTTTGGATAATTGATGAGTTGGTGATAAGTGATATATTTGCATCCATAGGTGCAATTGAAATCAGAGTATAGTGCTGTTAGAGCAATTTTTTGGAGGCTAGACCAGATTATGTTTTGTATTAGTACTTTACAGGTGTGGTGTATAAATGTTAGTATTGCTGATAGTTTTCTTGGGTTAGAGATTATTTGGGTAAAGATTGTAATTTTAGCATTAAATCTTTTTTGGTTAAGAAATTGCAAGTATGTTTTTTAAATTTTTTTTTTGTGATTAGTAAATGTGCATGATAATTGGTAAGAGTATTGGTGATTGTGGAGTATGAATCTGCTTGGGTTATTTGGTTTGGTTGATAGATTGTGGGTTGGGGTTTTGTCTCTAGGTTTCCATGCCAGATGTGTTTTGAGTCTACTTGAATTTGATATGTAGAGTTTTTAGAAAACAAAAAGAGCATTTTGAGTTGTTAGTTAATGGGTCATGGCATTGATATTGTTGGCAGCAGGTAAGTTGGTTAGTGGTAATATTGATATTCTAGTGTGAGATTTTGTATAGGTTTTTCTTGATAGATGATATTTTGCAAAGGTGTTGTCATGAGTTATAATCTATTGGTGGTTTGCAGTAGTATTGACTCATATATATGGGTTTGGTTGTATAAATATTAGAGATGGAGAAGCTATTTCTTCTATAGTGTTAGTAATTAAAATAAACCACTTAGAGCAATATCCTCTTGGTATTTCTTGAATGTTGTGGTGAAAGTTTTGCTAGCTGAGAGTTTTTGAATTGTTGAAATTTGTAAATTGTTTGATGTTGCTGTTTTTGTGCTGGTTAAGCTAGTGCTTTATATATACTTTATTTTTTAGTAAAGAGATAGTTGGGTTAATTAAGTGTTTAGATATCTCTAGAGGGGTTAGATATAGGTTGGCTAGACAGGTAAATTGGATATTGAGTTTGTGGATGTTGTTAATAAGATGTGCGGTAAAGGTTTTAAATTCCATGTGTGTAAATTGTGATAGGTTAGTTAGAATTGAGAGGTTTGTGTAGGCATCATTTTGTAGTTGTTGTAATTGTAGTTAAAATGTTGGTATGAGAATTGTTAAGTTGAGAAGGTTGTTTATGATTAATATGAGATACAATTGCTAGAGTTATTCGGAGTGTATTAAACTATATATTTGAAGATGAAAAAGAATTGAGTTTGACATACTTCGAGCAAAGGAAGCTTTTTGTTTGACAATATTGATATAGCAATATGTGATTTGTTAGCAGTTGGTCGATGTGAGATAGTTGTTGAATAATCAGTATCGTAGTCTGGCTATTAAGACAGAATTGATTATGTAAATTGCTTGCTTCTCTGTAATTTTTACATAACAAAGTTTGTTTAACTCCTGGATGAAGTTCTGTTTGATTTTCCTTAAAGCATATTTGTTGTCGATAGTATGGTTAATAAAGATTCCAAGAAATCTAAATGACTGTTTAGGTGGTAGATTGTATATTGGTTAGTTCTGAAAAATAATAGGTATTGTATCTTCATGATTATTGTGAAATAATATAAATTTGTTAGGGTTGATTGTGATTTTTGCTATTTGGTAGAAGGATGATGCTGTTGTGAGTATTTGTTGTAGGTTGTTATGGTTTGATAAAGTTCAAGTTGTGTTATCTATATAGGCGATTATAGATATTGAGGCTAATAGGGATAAGTTGGGTTTGTGTAAACTTGCTATTAGTGTATATCCAGGTAGTTCTATTATATTAGGAGGTTATAAAAGATATGCCATAGGATAGAAGAGATAGTTTCTCCTTGGTCAATGCCATCTTTGACTTTGTAGAATTGTGTTTTTCTAAGGAATATGATAACTTGGTTATAACAATTAAGTAAGATGTAGGATATTAGGTTAATGAATTGTTGAGATACTTCAATGCAAATTAGAGCTTGTTGAAAAAGTGAAATATAAACTGTATCATAGGCTTTGGACATGTCTTGCAACAGGATCCAAAGTTCTTTGTTGTTTATGTATATATCTTCTTGTAGGTGTATGATGGTTTGGATAGGTTGTGCTATAGATATTAGGGGAAGGACTATATTATTAGCTAGAAATAGTAAATTGTGTTTGGTTAGAATGGTGCTTAGATGAGTAGTTAAGATTTTTGTGAAGAGTGTTCAATCAAGATTATAAGGCAGGTTAGGTTTAGGTCTCTACTTTGGTAGCCTTTCTTGGGTATCGGCCAAACTAGGCCTTTGTTCCAGGTATTAGGAGTTATTTGTAAGTTGATACAAGTATTGAATATTTTTGCTAGTACTTCTATTGCGATGTGTAGTAGCTTTTTTAATATTTCATTTAAGACTAGAGAGGGGCTTGTTATTTTATTGTTTGGTGATATGTTAATTGTTTCTTGGACCTCTTGTGGTGTTATAGTGGTAAGCATGTCATTGTAGGTTGAGAAGGTAATTGTGTTAAGAGGTTTATAGTAGGGTGCCCATTGTGATCACAAGTTTTGGTCATAGGGGTTGTGTTTGGTCTATCTGCAGAAGTGTTGTGTAGTAGCTTCTTTGATATTAGCAGGTAATATGAGTAGAGTATTATTGGTTGTAATGTTGTAAAAGGTAATGGGAGTGTGAGTGTGCTTGAGAATACTATTGATCATCTTGGAGTATATCATTAGTTGATATATGATTGGATTTGTTCATGTTTGTGACTGTTATTTTTGGTGTTGTGTGCTATATAAAAAGTCTTTCTAAGGAGTTTAAATTGGGAGATAGTTTGAAGGTATAGTGTGATTCAAGATTGTCAGATTGAAGTAATTTGCAGTTCAATTGGGTAAGCAGATCAATTTTAGTGAGAAGGTAGTTAATACGGCTCATTATGTATACTAGGTGGTAGGGAATAAGGTAATTAGTTATAATAAAAATACAGTTTGTTAGTTTTAGTGCTTGATGTAGGGTGGTGGCTTTAAAGATATGAGCATAAAATGTTTGTGAAGTGGTAAAGGTATGTGGTATAAATTTATCTGCGGCTTGTTTAATTTTGTTTTTTAGATTGTTGAAAGTTTTGTTAAGTGTATTGTGGTCGGTTATAAGCAGGTTGAGTGATGATGATGCCTTAAGGTGGGTTAAGATAAATGCTGAGTACTAGTCCTAGTCTTCTTGTAATGTTTGAGCATAGTTGTAGATTTTTCAGTATTGTTTTTTGTAGCATGGGGTCTTGTATATTGGGTTGTATTTCAGGTTGTCATGACAATTTGATGGTTGCTATTTGTTGAGTTGGAGGGGTTGATTAAATCAGGGTAGAGAAGGTTAGTGCAATCTCTGGTGTTGTCCAGATGTCATCAATTTGGCTAGTAGATTTGTTTCTTCTCCATGTAGGTTCAGTTATATTGTAAGTTAAAGAAGGCTGATAAAGCCTATATTGATAAGATGTTGAAAAGATGTGTTTGTATATAGAAGTTGGGTCTGTTGGTGTTGTTGTTAAAGTCACTGGCTATTATTATGTTCATATTGTGAGAGCGGCCATTGCTTATCCAAGAGGTAATTGTTTGTTGTGTAGTGCATGATTGGGTTGATATTTGCTAATGATAGGTATGTTGCGATTAAATAAGTTTTATTATTGCCAGGTAGGAATAGATCAATTAGGAGTGCAAAGCCAAATATAGTGGTTATTTTATAGATATAGGGTTGTAGTTTGGGTTTAAGTGCTATCGCTAAGCCTTTTGATGATTCTCTAATATTTGTATTTGTCAAGTCACAGTTAGAGGTATAAAGTTTGTATAGCGGGTTGGTTAGGTATATAGTATGTATAGTTGATACTGGCAGTTTGGTTTCGGTCATGAATGCAATATGTATGTTGTGTTGATAATATTTCTCTAGCTATAACTGGAGTTTGAGATCCTGGTTAATATCTTGTATATTGTGGTTAAAGATATTAAAAGAGAAGATTGGTAATGAAGTGTTGGAGTTTGTGTTTGAGTTAAAGAGTAAAGTGATACTGGGATTTGGTGAGTCAGTTGTTAGTGATTCTGTTAACAGAGAGTTATTAATAGTCGGGTTGTAATGTTTATGTTAAGTCTATTGATTGGTCTGGCAAGTGGTTATTTTTTGTAGTTGTAGTCTGGGTGGGTGGTGTAAAGTAAAAATCTTGGTAGAGATGTTGTAAGGAGTATAGTTGTCAAAGATGGGCTATTTAGATTCTGGTAGGTCTGATAGATTAAGTAGATTAATTGAAGTTGAAGTGTTCTTTGAGTTTATTTATATTGTCAGTTACAGTGAGATGGTTCTGACAGGAAAAGGCTAAAGCAAGAGTTGAGTTAATTTGTTGGAGTTGTTAGTTTAATTTTGGGGCAGCATTGGTTTGTTTTTATGTTCTCTTGAGCTTGTTTTATATGAAATATTTATTTAGCTTGAGGGATTTTGGTGAAATAGTAGTAGTTTCTTAGTTCTCTAGTGATATCTACGAGTTGCTTAGATGAGGTAATTGGGGTTGTAAAAATCATTTAGGTAATTAAAGTAGTTCTGGTTTGTTAGTAGATTTGACGAGTATATATTCCTTTGGTAGGGGGAGGTTGAAACTATATTTTTCTTGGATTTTAGCTAGAAATCTTTTTGCTAGAGGTTTGTCAGTAATTAGATAAGTGTAAATATATTCAGTTTTGATTATGTTGGGGTCAAAAGGTAGGTGGGGAAGTTTGATAATGTAATTGCTTGGGAGTTTTTTAAAGCCATAGTGGGGCCAAAGTAGATTTACGAATTTTTTGATGTCTTCTGTATCTTTTGGTCTGCAGGGGAAGAGGTGACAAAAGTTTTGAGGAAGTTGTTGGGGTGAGAGTAGAAGTGGTAGTTTTGGATCTGGTAGTTAAAAATAGTTAGGTAGAATTTTATCAAAGTTTATAATTTTTCAAGCTTTCTCCGGTATTTAGACAGGTAAGGAAGACCAGAGCAGTTAGTGATGGAGAATAGGTCTTTGATGGTAGGGTGAAGTTCGGTAGGGTTGCTAGAGAGTTCAAGTCATGCTTCTGCAAAATATTTATTTGGTAATTTTTTGAATCTGTATATTTTTCATAGAGCTACTATAATTGCTTGTATGTAGTTTGTTTCTTTTATGGATAATTCAAAAGGTAGGTTGGATAAAATATCATCAGAGATTTTCTTAGATGTGTCTAAAAGAGGGTCAAGACATTTTGCATTTACGGTTTATATAAGTTTTCAGAATTTCTATTGAGTTAGGGTTTGTTGGTTCAGGACCTGACAGGTTTGGGTTTGTTGTTTTGTTGTTTTGGTTGGGGGTGTCATGTAACTATTGTTGTGTTGTGGATGATCGACAGATAGAGATGAGCTGTTTAGCTCACTTTTTCGAGTATATGAAGTTGGGCGAGGGTTGGTGTGGCGAGCTTTAGAGAGGTTGTTTCTCTTTGTTGTGTTGGGTATTGGTTGTGGTATTATTGTGAGGTTTTCTGTAGGTAGGTTTTCTGGATTATGAGTTATATCCATTTGGGCAATGCTGAATATTGAGTCTGTAACCAATTTGAGGATAGATTTTCTTTGTAACATTGTAGTAGGATAACTTTATAAGGAGTGGGATGAGTGTATTAGGAGCCTTATTGGTTTTTTCTAGGTCCTCTATTTTGTTTGTAAAGTTTTCTCTCATGTTTGTAGCTTGGGCTAACTAGCGGTTCTGGTATCAAATACTTAGATTTACTAAACTTTTTTCTTGTTTTGTTTATTTTTTTAAATTTTTTATTGATTTACAGATTTACAGGAAAGAGTTTTTTTTTCTTAAATAAAACTTCTCTTTAAAATATAAAATTATTTGTAATAAACTCTATTTTTTATATTTTCTTGTCTCTGTAATAGTTGAAAATCTAAATATTTTTGAATCATAAGATAAAAGAAAAGAGTATTAATTAGAAATCAAACCCTTTTTATATTAAAACAATTAAACTCAAATCAATTATATCATTCTTACTATTATTTACTAATTATATTGATCAATAAAAAAAAATTCATCATGTGACCACATGACAATTATTACAAATCTTAATGATTGTATTCAAATACTGAAGCCCTGTAGCACTAAAGACTAGAAAAAGAGTTTTCTTTAACAACCTATCATATAACACAATCAGTAGAAATAGAATCCTAGATTATCTTATTCTAATCTCTAATCATGCTATAGCAAGATCTGAAGAAACCTTAAAACTTGAACCAAGTTTTTTCACACTTTTTTCTGCCTTTACCTCAAGGTTTTAGAAGTCTTGAATAATATTGTATTGTTTTAGATTAAATAGATAGTTAAATTTTCTCTCAAAACCCTCAAGTTGTAATTTTTTACTCTATAGCTTAAATATTTCAAAAAATACAATTAAAAAGAAACAGAAAATGTTAAAAACATCTTTATACTATCCCTAATAATGAGTAATTATGGTAACAAAAAGCAGAAAATAAATTAGAGTATGAATATGATTGATTCACATGACCAGTTTTATCAAACCAGGTTAATCCTATTGAGAAAGCCTTAAAAGTTTAGATAACAATCTAGCAACAGTAGTTTTAGCTTGTTATTATATTATATAACAACCTCAACTCTTCAATTCAAAGTTATTTTGTGATAATGCTATACTATTGATATTGTTGATATTGTTAAGATTAAAAATATAAATCCAATATGGGTGATATCAAATTATACTTAACTATATTAGTAATGCAAACCTCTAAAAAGAAATTAAATAATAAGGAGTATATAAAAGGAAATTAAATGATGAGAAGTATGTAAAAAAAAATTAAATAATAGGAAGATTAGTGTAGAACTATAGTATGTACGTACTAGGTTAAAAGAAATTTGGCTATTTTTTTTTGGGTAAAGCCTGATAGTATCTTTGCTGTTTTTTCAAGTGCAAGATATACTATATATCTGTCTTTTAATAAAATTTTTTCTTGATGCATTGAATAGCAAATCAACAATGTTTTTTCTATATTAAATTATTAAAAAATTAAAATTTATATTAAATATAAAATTTAAAAAATATATTTAAAATGAGATTTTTTTAAACTCATAAATATAAAGTTAGCAAGTATTCTCTAATTTATTAAATTGTTATTAAGTGCTTAAAAACCCCTTACTCGTAACTATTAAGAACATTTAAAAATTAAAATCCTTTTAAAATATAATAAAATATATTATTTAAATCTGTAGATATAAACTGGATAATAATATAATTACCTTTCTAAGTTAGATAGAATTGCTTAATAATAGTACAATAATGATTAAACTTCTCTGCAAGTAAAGGTATTGACAATTGTTAAATATATTATTTTATCAACTATAAATAAACTAAAATTCTAGTTACAAATAATTATACTTTCTAGACTCACATAAAATATAGCTATTTGGTTATATTCTCTCTTATTTAGTTATATTCTAATCATATATATAAATTTTTTTTTGTTTTTTTATTTTTTTTTTTTATATATTTTTTTTTTTTTATATATATTTTTTTTTTACATTTTTTTTAATATGCATACTTCAATTGATAAATTCTATATTTACAAAACTTTAACCAACTAATATCAAAGTTTTTGTAATACTTTCATATACAATCATATAGTCTGCTCTGGGAATCTATTGTATCCAAAAAAAAAAATTATATAATAAATCTAATAAAGTATGGAAAGAGATCCAAAATAAGCCTAAAGACATAATTGAAAATATTATAGAGTATCTTACTACTAATACACTCTTTCCTATTCAAAATTTTATATACTCTTTCCTATTCAAAATTCTATACCATTATTATCATTTAAAATATCAGTACTAACCTTGCTATTGATTTAGTTTTTACTATTTAACAACCTATTACTACTTCTACTATTCAGCCCCTAATAATTAAGAAAATAGTTATTCCTAATACACCTCCATTTAATGCCCTAGCACAAAAGACAGCTACAAAAACTATCATTGTAACAAATAAAAAAATTTTAAGTATTAGTGGTATATAATACTACAATTAATTTTGAGGTCTGGCAAAACTTAATAGATAAAATGAAGAAACTTAAAGAAGTTCTTGAGATTAAAATCAAAAAGATCAGAAAACTAAAACAGCACGCTACTACTCAATATAAAAGTATAAAGAAAAAAGCTCAACTCTTAAAAAAGCAACAGGTAGTTAAAAAATATAATTTATTTAGGCACCCTCCTTTCTTATTTCAGTATTCAAATTTGTATAATCACATTCATAAGTGTATTGAATTCGGATCTGCTAATAAAAAAAGAAGAAAAAAAACCAAAATCTGAATAGTCAACTACTTATATAAAGAACTAGAGTTAAAATATGATAAATACCTTTCATATATCATTTTAAGTAACTACCTATTGCCACATTGCTTAAATTCTATAGCAGCAAAAACACATCACTACTTAGCAAATGTTCAGGTATAGAATCAAATTTTTACAAAAAGAATTATTATAATAGTTATTAGTAGTTTATAATATACAGTCAGACCTCATTATAGTCACTCTTAATATAATTACAATCTTGTTATAATCACACTATTTTTTTGATCTTGCTATTATATAACTTAGAAATTTTGACTTTTAACTTTTTATAATCACCAAATGATTATATTAAGATTTGACTATATAATTTAAATTAAAATATATAATTTACTATATTAAAAATTAATATTTTAAATAAAATTTAAATACCCAGGTTGCATTAGTTTCAAAAAATAAAAAGACAAATCATCTAGATATCTATTACTGCTTTGCTTTTATAAAGATAGCAAAGCAATTTGCTATTTTATTTTTTAATTATTTTGTGATTATTTTACAGGATGATAAAGCAAAAGTCCTTCTTGGAATCTCAGCAGTAGAAAAAAATTTTCAAGTTATTCAAAGTATAAATAAGCTTATATTAATTTCAGATCACAACTTTCTGATAGAGGTATAACAAAAACTTATTTTATCCAGTTATCTATTAATAGGCCCAAATGATACTGACAATACACTTTGTAATAAGTAACTTTCTATATTTGTATATCTCCAATACAGAATTGATACAAGCTTAGCAACTTATATAAGCAACCTAGACTTTTTGGTCCAAGACTACCGGTTTAGCAATATCCTTAAAACAAACAATTAAATCTGATCTATCTGGGTCCTCCTTGTTGATAGAGACCCAGATAAAAACCCATAACATCTTAAAAATATAACACAATATAGCAGAATGTTTTGGGCCTACAATCTTGACTATTTAATAGTTAGAACTTATGTATCTGGGCATTTTGCTTATAACCCAGTTAAGCATGGCATGGCATTACTTTCTAAAAAGCTTGTAAGAATAGTTTTACCTATAGACAAATATAGTAAAAACAATTTTGATAATAATAAAATTATTAATAATTTAGTAGATTATTTATATAAATTTAAATGATTATTAGAATCACACTTAAACTCACAAGGTCAAGTAATCGATCCAAAGCTTGCTGAAAAAAACTTTCAATATACAGAAAATGCATTATATGACTTGTGAAGTCATAACTTAATATTCAGAAAACTAGTTGCTACATGCTATATTAATAAGAATATTGATTTATTTAGATAAGATAGCAATTATTTTATTAGTATTATTAATTTTCTAGAAGCTTAAAAATTACAACAAAAATTCTCAATAAATATAAAATACAAATAGCCTAAAGGACTATCTGCATCATATAATCATCAGAATCTCTGTTGTAATTTTTTAACTCTTTACAAGAAATTTATAAATAATACTCTGCTTTATGTTATTCATACCTATCTTATTATAATTTTTCATATAATTATTTGTAACTGAGAATCTTCCTATAGAAGATTCTCAGTTATAATATGATTTCATGGAAAATTATAATAAAGATAGGTATAAACAACAAATAGTAAAACAGGATATTATATAATTTTTTTTTTTTTTGGTATTAAGGTGACCTTTTCAGCCAAGAAACTTTTTATTAAATGCAATATATATTTATATAATTACAACGAGAATACATTAAGCTATATATGCACTTTTGGTGCCTAATTTAAGTAGTTTGTCTGAAGGTTCTATACTATCTGCTATACCTGTAACCTAACTACAGGGATACCCATTTAAACTTTCTAGTTATAACTACTATTTGTTACACCTAACCCTAAGTATTACTCACTATATATATATAGTTTTTGTATCTACCCAATTGGATTTTGCACTCACCTTAGAACTTACTAACTATTACTGCTAATCTATCCATGAAGTAAACCTAACAAAGTGGTCCATGTCCTATACATGTTTTCATCTGCATGTTTAATAACTTCTTTCTAATTAGTACCTGCTATGTTGCTATACTGTATTTATATCTCATACCATCTTTTAGAATGCTGCCATTTCATAGCTACTCAGGCTGCAGCCTTTTTAATTAGTTATCCATTATGTATTCCTTGCCTTTATAAGGTCCACATGATCCCAGTATAGTGTTCCAAATCATCAAAAATTTTCTAATCGATTAGTTGACTAATTCAAAAATTTTCAATTGATTAGTTGTCAACTAATTGATTTATCGATTTTAATCGATTATTTTATTATAAGTTGACAAAATTTTTCAATCAATTAGTTGTTTTTTTCAAAATTTTC
>CAJVPU010000813.1:0-15339 GCA_910591775.1 Dentiscutata heterogama | reverse complement strand
CAACCATATAACAACAGATTCACGAATACGGTCATGTGTTTCTGTCGGCTCAGCAGGTTTATCCAAATAATTTTCAAACACAGACATTAGTAAAGCAACGTTCTTACTACCGTGAGCGTCGATAACTGCCAAACCTGCCTAAGAAATCAAGCAAGAAAATCAATATAATAACAATTAATATAGATAAGATCAAGTAATAGTCTTCCAGACCTCTAATAATTTTTGTCGCACTTGTGCATGAATATCTCCCACAGCTTCATCATTTATTAAGAATTCAAATAAAGGTTTCAAGTCAGTTGATTTTAAATTTTGTGCTAGTGTCCCAAGAGAAAGCGCTAATCCTACACGAGCTTCCCATGGGTCTTTTTTATTTAGCGAATCAGGTATTAAAATACCATATTCGTCATACTCAGGCAGGATCGGCTTTGCCTAAGTGCATGATTCGAAATAAAAAATTGGAATCTATAGTACTACTGCGTTAAGAAATTAATTCATAAAATAATTAATCGTAATAAATGTGTATTCACCTTTTCTTTATATTGTTCATAAATTAGTGACAACGTTATTAGCAGGATTGGAGGATCGTCAATGGAGAACAAAGAAGGGATCAATTGAATTACTGGGATCAATGGCATTTTGTGCGCCTAAACAACTATCAATTTCTCTTCCTACTATAGTTCCTCGATTAACAACTGTACTCTCAGATTCACATAAAGAAGTCCAATCAGCCGCAAATGAAGCTTTATTACACTTTGGAGAGGTTATTAGCAATCCTGAAATTCAAGCCCTCGTACCGATTCTGCTTCGTGGATTAAGCGATCCTGATAAAAACACTAATGCTGCATTGAACTCATTATTAGAAACTGCTTTTGTTCATTATATTGATGCACCGTCATTGGCATTGGTAAGGGATACTTTAGTATATCATTTTCGGATTGCGTTCGAACAGGATGAGCACGTTAACATTGTATCTGCTGTCTTTTGTTCTTGAAGGTAATGCCAATTCTTGAGCGAGGATTAAAAGAGCGTAGCACTGAGGTTAAAAAGAAGTCTTCGCAAATAGTTGGTAATATGTCATCTCTAACTGATGTTAAAGACCTTGTTCCTTATTTGCCACGACTTTTACCAAGTCTTAAGGAAGTATTAGTAGACCCTGTGCCTGAAGCCCGTGCTACAGCTGCTAAATCATTAGGTACTATGGTGGAAAAGCTCGGGGAAGATAAGTTTCCAAATCTTGTAAATGAGTTAGTTCATACTCTTAAATCAGATACTAGTGGTGTTGACCGACAAGGCGCTGCACAAGGACTTAGCGAAGTATTAGCAGGATTGGGTCTAAGCCGCCTCGAGGGACTTTTATCTGAAATTGTAATTAATGCTACTAGTCCAAAATCATATGTGCGTGAAGGATTTATTTCCTTACTTATTTATCTTCCAGCAACATTTGGTTTAAGGTTTCAACCTTACCTTGGTCGCATCATTCCTCCAATTTTATCTGGTTTAGCTGATGAATCAGAATATGTACGAGATGCCTCACTTAGAGCAGGTCAAATGATTATTGTAAACTATGCAACTAAAGCTGTAGACCTTTTACTTCCTGAATTAGAAAGAGGGTTGTTTGATGATAATTGGAGAATTAGACAAAGTTCTGTGCAGCTCATGGGAGATTTATTGTATCGTATTACCGGTATTAGTGGCAAAGTAACTGCTGAAGGAGAGGAAGAGGAAGAAACTGGCGTGACTGAAGCCAGTCGCAAAGTTTTATTACAGGCTCTTGGAAAGGAAAGACGTGATCGAGTTTTGGCTGCTTTATATGTTGTTCGACAAGATGGTAATATATCAGTCGTATTATTTATAAAATTTTCAGTAATTTCTTTGTTTATCAAAATGAAGATTCTAATAAATTTTATCTTTTTTAAGTATCTGGTCTCGTCAGACAGTCATCTTTGCATGTTTGGAAATCTATCGTTTCAAATACACCTCGTACTGTCAAAGAAATACTACCAATAATGATGGGCTTGATTATTAAGAATCTCGCAAGCCCAAGTTTTGAGAGACGTCAAGTAGCTGCACGCACTCTTGGAGAACTTGTTCGTAAGCTTGGTGAAAGCGTTATGTCAGAAATTATACCTATTCTAGAGGAAGGCTTAGAGTCTCCTGAATCAGATAAAAGACAAGGTGTTTGCATTGGCTTAAGCGAAATAATGAGTACAGCTGGAAAAGTACAAGTTATTGACTATGTAGATTCAATTATTCCGGCTGTTCGAAAGGCATTGGTTGATGAATCTGGTGAAGTGCGTGAGGCAGCAGCTCAAGGTAAGTTCCTTTGGGCATTATCTTATATATGGTTCACTATTGCAAATACGTATTTTTATTAATCATTTATATCTACATTTTGAAGCTTTTGATACACTTCAGCAACATGTTGGTGATAAAGCAATCGATGAAATATTACCTACTCTTCTTAATTCCCTTCAATCTGGAAATGATTCTACTTATGCATTAGAAGCTTTGAAAGAAATAATGACAGTTCGTGCTAATGTAGTGTTTCCAGTTCTCATACCTAATCTCATCACCGTACCTATTACTGCTTTCAATGCTCGGGCTCTTGCATCCTTGGTAACTGTTGCTGGTGCTGCTCTTAATAAAAGACTCTCGAACATTTTGACTGCTCTAATGGAATCTTTGAGCATGGAAACCGATGAAGCTGTAATTTTAGAGCTTCAAGAAACTGAACGTGCATTGTTACTTTCTATCGATAGTATTGAAGGTCTTCAAAACTTGATGATAATGCTATTTGAAGCAGTTAAAAGTGATGAACCTGCAAAACGATCCGGTGCCTGTGATATTGTTGCAATATTTTGCAGTGAGACGAAGATGGATTTTTCAAGATACACAACAGAATGGATACGAGTTTTAGTATCACTTTTAGATGATCATCAAATTGAGGTAGTCAAATCGGCATGGAATGCTTTAAATGCTGTGACCAAATCTGTAAAGAAAGACGATCTAGAACAATTGGTTATACCCCTTCGTCGTTCAGTGAAAGGTGTCGGGGTTCCTGGAGTTGACTTACCAGGATTTTGTTTACCAAAAGGAATAAGTCCTATACTTCCAATATTTTCACACGGATTGATGTATGGTACTGCCGAAATTCGTGAACAATCTGCTTTAGGAATAGGTGATCTTATTCAACGAACGTCTGCTGATGCTCTCCGACCATTTGTGACACAAATAACGGGTCCTCTTATTCGTATAATCGGTGATCGTTATCCTCCTCAGGTGAAGGCAGCTATATTGCAGACATTGAGGTCCGTAGTTTATTTCAATGTTGTCATTAACAAAAATTTAAATATTGAGTCGTTTTTACTGACACATTAAATAACATGTAAATATTCAGTTTATTACTTGAAAAAGTTTCTGCCCTTCTTAAACCTTTTCTTCCACAACTTCAACGGACTTTCGTCAAATCTTTGACCGATCCAACGAGTGCCCTTGTTCGATCACGTGCAGCAAAGGCTCTCAGTACTTTAATTTCATTACAAACTCGCGTGGACCCTTTGATACTAGAATTGGTTACTGGAATAAAAACGAGTGAGCCTAATGTGCGCGAAACTATGTTGAGTGCTTTGGAAAGCATAGTGAATAAGGCAGGAGATAGTATGAGCGAGGCTTCAAGGAAGGGTGTTCTTGGAGTTATTTCAAATGGGTTAACTGATTCCTCCGGTATGTATATATAATTTGCGTTTAAATTACGATTTTGAATTATATTGAATATGATATATGTATATTTGTAGAAGGAATGGTGGTTGGTGCCGCACGTCTTCTTGGAAGTCTGTGTAAGCATATTCCGTCTCAAGAATCTATGCCTCTCATCACGTAAGTCCTATTATTTATTTGGTCATAAAGAATTTGTTTGGTTAATTTCATTTGCTATAACGTTCGCTTTTTATATTATTAGAACTTACATCCTATCAGGAGAACCAACACAAAGTTCGCTTTTGGCCATAAACGCAATTCTAGTAGAAGCTCCGCGAATCTTTTTTGATTTAGGAATTCATAAAGAAATAGTTAATATTGTATCTATGGGTAGCAAGAGTAATCAAGTAAATTATTTAAATTTAATTTTCATAAAATATTGGCTTTATTTATATATGATGCTAATCATTCTATGTTCCTTTTTAGCCATCGATTGCAGATAATGCAATTATTGCAGCTGGTAAAATTTTACTTACAGAGCTTTATCATGAACAAAATACAATAAGTCACCTTGTGGAAGCATTGGTTAATGATGTCCGTGAACCTGCTACTTTGGTTGGAGAAACAAAACGATTAGCTTTGGGTGTCTTTCGAGTAATTGGAAGAAAATATCCACAGGTATGGTGTTAAATGTTTTATGAAGTTATACGATTTTATTATTAAGAAATTATTTTAATTTTTAGATTTTGGAACCCCATCTTTCCGAGATCATTCCTCAAATTATGGTATGTGCTCGTGACCGAAATATACCAGTGAAACTTGCATCTGAGCGTGCATTGGTGCATGTACTTCAGCTTCTGGATGGCGAAAATGTGATGCAGGTAAATGCATTTCTAGTCTCTCGAAAAGCTTAATATTTATTACTAATATTTTACTTTATTCTAGAACTATTTATCAACAACTGATTCTCAAACAGCCAAAACTTTTATTGATTTTCATAAACGCGTTTTATCCAAACTTGTTTCACAAGAACAACAGAAAATAGAACAATTGCAGGCAGGTTATATGAATGAAGTAGATGAAGATGCAGAGGAAGAACGAGAAATTTGGGCTGTTGGCAGTGTTGGATTTTTTGGAACTAATGTCGAACAGGATTAGTGTTCTATTTTATTTGTACAGTTTGTGTTATGATTGTATTATAAGTGTAATAGATGATAATTGTATCTATTAATTGCATCTCGATGTAGTGGTTATTGAGATTGCATAATTAAATAAATTTAAAAAATACCATACTATTGATTAAGCTAATATTACCCTTTAATATTATAAATTAAATCCAACTTAGAAAGATATCACTTTTCAAAATAAATATAAAGGGCCATGTTTTATTGTTGCATTAATGCTGGACAATTAATTATTGTATTCACTTTGTTATGGGTGTTTTTGTTATATTATGCCATTGTATTTGTTGGTGCAAACTGATTAAGATCATGGATATATAATTGTATGTTCGAAATTTTATACCGTAATAAAAAAATTTATTAAATTTATATATACTAGGTGGTCTATTTTTAAATGAAATTAAATTTTATATTGCTAATTGCAGCTTATTGCTAAAACTTGCTTATGCTGAAATTTTGATACGTATACGTATGAATTTTAAAATTTTGTACGTAGGATGTTAAAATTTAAATTATATAGTATTATTAATTAATATATAAAAAGAGTATACGTATAAATTTTATATAGTAAATAATCATGATACGTACGGTATATATATTTTAAATAATACCAATTTTAGCATAAACTGCCAATTTTTTTTTTATACGTACGCACGTACGTACGTACGTAAAAAAAAAAAATCAATACGTACTGTATTATATATATTATATATACTTATATACAGTATATACTATATATGTATGTATATATATAGTATATTTGAAAAACTATCTAATGCGAGCTTATCAAAATTAAATACTGTATACGTATAATTCGATAGATGATAGACCATTTAAATTTTACATAAGTTATACGTATATGGCATGGCGCTGGAAAAGAAATGACAAAAAAATTCTTTACAAAAAATTAATTATCTCGCGAGCTATTGATCGGAATTATGTGATTTTGGTATCATTTGATTCGTCTTATCGAGACGAATCGAATGGTGCCAAAATCATGTAATTCTGGTCGATAATTCACGAGATAATTAATCTTTCGTAAAGAACTTTTTGAATTTCTTTTCTAACACCAAGCATATATGTATTTTTTTTTTTTTTGTAATTGCAGAATTGTACTGAAAAATCTTTAATACAATTTAAATATATATATATATCTAATAATCAGGGATTAAATTACATATTTATTTTTAGGTTGATTATATATATATATATATATATATATATACAGTAATATTTCTAATAAAAATAAAATTAAACAAATCAAATCATGCTATTTTGTTTCTGTCCAATTTATAATTTTTTAAGTTAATCCAATAATAACCTTGGTTAGTTATCTATCTAAATCATTGTTGATCGTGTCATTAACGACATGCACTGTACATATGCATGTTGCGAGGTACGTACGGTGCAAGAAATCTAAAAACCGCAATTACTCGAGACAAAACATAAACATTTGAAATTAATATTTTAATTATACGTTACATTAATACTAATATTGTGGTTTTAGATTTCTTGCATGGGAACAGTAAGTTTAAAAAACCACAGTCTCTATATATAGTTAATGTAACAAATGATTAAGTAG
Organism: Dentiscutata heterogama; assembly: GCA_910591775.1. Lineage (NCBI taxonomy): Eukaryota > Fungi > Glomeromycota > Glomeromycetes > Diversisporales > Gigasporaceae > Dentiscutata > Dentiscutata heterogama. The sequence continues at coordinate 8,880 of CAJVPU010000813.1, read as the reverse complement.
TAAATTATTCTTAAACTATCGACTTTAATATATAATATAATATACATCTATTGTTGTTATCAATATTTATTCTGTCTCTATGAAAATGACGGATTTCTTGCGTCAAGACAGGAAATTTAAAAAGCCACATTCTATAGAATAAGTGTAACACAATTAAGTAGCACATCGAAATCAAGTGCTTCTTAAATTATAAACTTCAATAACGATAAAGTATTTTACATACACACTTTTATTGGTATTGGTAATAAGAAATATTATAGTTCAATGTTTATACAGTACTTTTTGTCTATGTATGATTGTGATACTGTTTTTTGGCAATTTACAACAACTTACTAGAAATTTTGTAAACTAATTATTTTTATAACTTTTTATTTAGTTTTTGACAAACAGATTTGCTTACTTAGATGCTACAAATTCAACTCTGATTTATTTATAAATATATATATATTTAATATATTTAAATAAAATTTGTATAATAATAATATTTAAAATAAAGATTATATTTTTGTACTTAAATTATAAGTAAAAATGTTTGGTTTGCTTATAAGCTAAAAACGTAATTTTAAATTTTTTTTTTTTTAAAAAAATAAAAATTTTTAATAAATTTTTTAAATTTAACAATATAGTTTTTAATACAATTGCAGCTTATATAAAGAATAACAATTTTTATTATATTGTATATATAGAGACTTGTATTAGAAGTAAAAAATTTTTTAGGTTTAAAAATACTGTATATACGTAGTATAATAGTTTAAATTTTTTTAAAAAAAATTATAGTAAAAATTCTAAAACAAAAATTTATATATATATTTTTCACTCTATATTTTAAAAAAAAATTTAAAGAAATTAATAAAACAAATCTTAAAATAAAAACATATAGCTAAAATTATTTTAAGATTTTATTAAAGATTTTTTAAATATAATTAACAAATTTATCTGCTTTGCAAATTAAAAAAATAACTATACATATATATATTATATAATATATATATATTATAATTAATCTTTTTTAACCTATAATTTAACCTTATTTTATTTAAAATTTTTGTATATAGTAAATTAAAATTTAATTTATCAATCCTGTATTTAATTACTATATTAAATAATATATTAAATAGTTTTGTAAACAATATATTATTAATAAAAAATTAATACTAATAGAGTTAAATACTAGATTAAAAAACACTTTTAATTAAATATAAAAAATTATAATTTTTGCTTTGACTAAATTTTAATTAATACAAATTATTTGACTATTCTACGTTTTATTTGTCCTAGCCTTGCCAAATCTCGATTATCCATTGAGTAGCATTATGAAAACATCATCATAAGTTATATATTGGAAGTTTAATCAAATCAATAGAATTGAGCCAAATAACGTATACTGTATTATCTAAATAAATTGCTAGGATTGAGCCAGATGAGGCACTCGAATTAAATATATAAAACGGAATATGTTACAGAATTAACCAAATCTTATTAGCAATTGAGTCAATTGATATATTTACAATAAAAAAGAACAGGTATGAAGACTCGCTTTTGGATTTAAATAACTAATTAAAAATTATACCAAATCATACAAATAATAAAATCTAAGTGCGGTCATCATCAAATTAATTAAAATCATTAAAATATGCTAGAAATTTTGCAATTAACATTCACAAGGCAGTTCCACCTTTCTCAAACAATTATGTTGAATCTAATCAATTCACTCATCAAAGATAGCATTTATAAAATTCTAAGAAACTATTCACAAGTAAGCATTTGTTTAAGAAAGAACTAAAATTTACAATCGAGTAAAATTGGGCATTCCATCTTCAACATTTTCTATTAGTACAAGAGAGGAATAGAATCATATTTGAAATGAGGTTTAAAATTTTGCAAACATGTAATTTTTTTTTTTTTTTTGAAAAAAAAGAGGGAATATATACCTAGCCACGAGAGAAGGTCATCCCTTTGCATTGAAACATATTCTATAGACATAAATTTAATAAATAAATACTTAATTACAGAACGGATAAATAAGAAAAATTATTGAATATAACGAACCATACTCCTCTAAATCTTCTTCATCTTCTAAACCTTGATATTAGGAATAAATTTTTTATAGTTAAGAATACATGGACAAATTACAAAGTTATGATAATTAAACAAAAAATAACTTACTGCTATTGGATTCACGAGCAATTAATGAGGGGAAATCATTCCCATAACCATTGTAGTCATTTCCAGAAAATTTTATACCATCATCGTCACCAAGATCTGTTGTTCTTACTCGCTGACTTTTATATATGTCATATTTATATAAAGGAAGGTTTAATTGCAAATGTTTCCGTTCATCGGCAGTCATAAATTGCAAACAAATTTCCGAATGGGTATTATTGCAAATTTCATTATACCACTCGGACAAATTATCAACCAATTGTCGGGTATTAGGACGATTAAATTCGTCATTATCCCAGCATTGTAACATCAACGTTTCAAAGCATTTTGGTGTTTCAATCTTAATACGTGGTCTGTAACCATCACATATATCATATACTAAGTCCGCGTGTTTGTCACGTGGGGTGTCAATGAACGGCGGGCGTCCTGAAGCGATTTCTGACATAACAATAGCAAAACCATAGACATCAACGGATTTAGTATATGGTTTTCCACGTAATATTTCAGGCGCCATGTATTGAATAACACCAATTGCTTCGTTATATTCGCATAACTTATTAGCAGATCCAAGAAGGCCTAAATCACTTATTAACACAGAACCATTATCATATAACAAGTTTCCCGTATGAATATTCTTGTGACACAAGCCGGCTTGATGAATAGAATGAAGCCCTCTGGCAATATCAAGTAGGATTTCGATCCTTTTTATCCAAGTAAACTTGTTATAATTTTCTCGAATATAAGTTCGCAAGTTGCCCTGTTCAACAAGTTGCATTACGATCATATAATCTTTGGTTTTCGGTTCCTGTGTTATTCCATATATATGAACTATTTTTTTGCTATTACAATAAAATGATGATTCTAACTACAATTTTATAAAAGAAAATTGTGTTTGAATCAAATTATGTGATAAAGTTTTATGAGATGGCCATTAATTTATTATTATAATAATAAACTCACCTCATTTAAAAATTGAGGGCATATATTTTGAGAATTATGAAGTTGCTTGAGAGCAACTTTTTTTGGACAATTTCTAGGTGATTGCTCGAAATTGCAACCGTTAACTTTTTCTAGGATTTCTCCATCTTCCCATAACGCAGAATAAACAGTGCTAAATCCTCCTTGACCCAAATACTGAATATTGGTTAGACGATCGTAAGGTATCCATTCTAAATATTGACATTGCGATGAATTTAGTCGTGAATTGTTTTTGATCAATTGATCAAGGCTCTTGTTATCATTGATCCATATATTGAAATTATTTATTTGTTGCGGGTTAATATCTTCTTGATGAGGGTATACTTCCGCACGCGATTCAAAGTTTTGTTTCAAATTTAGGTTTGGAATAGTTCGGTTTTTAATAGTTTTCGATCCAATTTTTATGTAATTATGTACCATCTTTACTGATACTTCAGTAAATTCCGGAGATTTTTTTTTAAAAAAAAAAACTGGATAACGAGCATTTTATGCGCGTTTAAATAAATTTTTTAATGTATGCAAAATGTAAACAAATGCAGAAACAGGTATAATAACTGCATTTTCGCTAAACACTTAAAATAGGCAAACAGATTCTCCGTTCCTCATATGTCTTACTTAGTGTTTATATAAATATGACATATTTTATGGGTCCCAGGTGCAGCCGAAAACTAACGCTAAGTTTGTATCAAAAATAGTGTTGGCATTGTACATTGTATACACATTGCACCTGTCTTTACTATATTTGATATCTTCACGCATTTGTTAAGTGTCACAAATTATAACCAAAGATGTGATTTATTTACTCGTTCATTTATTTATTTATCTGTTATTTACTTATTATTTATTTATTTATTTATAAAGGTCATTCTTTATAATGAAAATTTATACATTTACTTATTACAATATATTCATAATTATATATTACGAAAATCATGAAGATTCATACAGTATGTTAATATTAATGTTTATATAAATTGCATAACCAGTCATAGAGGGTTTACTACAGAACACTTCATATAATGAATTAGTTAATCACATTAAACCTTTTTCAACAAATATTTTTTCAAAAAATTTTTGATGATATGCGACCTTTCTAAATCTAAACATTTTCCAACCGTTTAAAAGAGATATGACAAGAATTTAGATAATATAAAAAATATGAAAAGTTGAAAAATTTTTGAAAGAATACTTGTAAAAAAGGTTTATTGTTCTATATACCTGTGAATATATGTGTTGATTTTATTGACCGGTTGATATTTGCTAAATTTATCTTTTCGCTAGGGATGTGAAAAGGTCCCGATTCGACTCCGAGTCAGGCTTGGTCGCATCTGCACGTGCATCTAGTATATGAATGCATGCAAAATACTGAAATATGCATGAATACACATGTACGAATGCGAGTCGAAGTCCCAGCCTGACTTGGAGACCGGATCGGACTTTTTACGTCCTTAGTTATCGTACATGCGTACCGGTACGGATTTAAATCTTTATTTGGGCATCAGCAAAATTTGGATTTTAGCCAGCATTACGAAATTAACATATAATTTAGACCAGGTCCATGATCCTGATTTTTGCTCGCACCATAGCTAATTATTTCATGTGATCAAAAGGGATTTCGAACCAATAAAAATGTTTTTTTATTTATTGGTACAGTACAATATCTTTAAAAACTTTCAAAAATTTTGATTTATTTGGATTTTGTGCAAATATTTGGAAAAATTGGAAAAATTTTACGTGGCCCTGCTTTATCGTTATATAGATTATCGGGAATCGGATAATGTTGATATTTAACGATTTTTAAAATTTTTAGAGGTGCGTTTTGTTAGTCTTTTTTTAAGGTTGAGCCGGGCTTTAGGATTAGAATTATTATTAATAAGAGAATATAAGCGGGTTTGGTAGAGTTTATATTTTAAATTGAGACCCCCAAATTTCAGAAGCCAAGTAATTTTAACATCATTACAGCGCATTTGTAAAATTAAGCACACCAAATCCAAGTATTTGGACTAAATTTAATTACTAAATTATATACTAATCAATCAATGTTAAACCCTGAAAAAAATTTTTGGACCTCTGATACATCGATAACGCGTCTAACTCATCTTTCCCACTATCTAAATCATTTTGACACACTTTATTAGACATGAAAATTTATATATAATGATGCACCCTAACTTGATAATATTCATTTGCATAGCCAAAATTCAATATTATATTAGATTTCGAAGTATTTTATAAATGCGCCGTAATGTATATGCTTGAGTTTTACTTATATTATGAAACCAAGAATTTCAAATTACTATTAAATGTATTGCGTTATTATGTTAACCACATGACATTTCTATCAAACCCCAAAAAACAATAAACTAGCGTCAAATCCATCTTTCCACCGTCTTTCCTGTAAAATAAGTAAAATAAAATTATCCATAATGTAGCTTTCGAATATATCGATATAGATATTGTATAAAAAGTGATGGCACTAACTTACACTACACACGTCATACACTACAGTATTAAGATACGGTGACATATAATAAATCAGTTTACTGTAAAGTAAATTAGGATTTTAACATAAAATGATCCAGTCAAATTTATGCCAGACTGAATTATGGACTAGAGACCATTTGAACTGTCTCAGGTTAATGTTAGCCGAAAATGTTTGAGTTTATAGAAATATTTTGACATTTGATATTTAGTCTACCGAAATACTAAAATAATGTCGAAATTCTAAATTATGCCGAAATGTCTAAATAATGTCAAAGTGTCTAATTAATGTCGAATGTCCAAACTAAAAAAATATATAAACTTATCCGGTAGGTACTATGTAAACACTGACGGAAAAATTTTTACATTATTTCCGCAAATTTTTATTAAAATCATGTGACAAATTCTAATATAAAATCTGCGGAATTACCGTAAAGTGCCAACTGATGTATCCGGTATTTACAAAGACTAGAGATATACCCGCTGCATATTTCTCATTCAACTATATCAGTCTTCAATGGTTTACACCAGCTAGATATTCTTCAAGCGTAAAGATGCTATTATATATAATATGAATAGCATGCGGATATAAATAGAGTTCTTATCCGCAGAATACCCCGAGTACAACTCATAGATAGAAATGGGCACGCGCGTGATACGCGGGATTTTTTCAGAACCCGCACGGGATTTTTAATATGACCTCAAATAAAATTATTTGACCGGCATTATCGCATCATCTGGCTGGCATTAGTATATTATCTGGCCTGTATTAACGTATTTACCATAAATTCTCAAAGTAGCGGGTATGGGCAGGGTTTTTGTCCCTCATCGAAGAGGGATGAACACGGAGTAAAAACAAGACACAAAGAAAAAAACAAAATGGAAAACAAGTATGAGTCTTGCAGAGAATCGCTGTGAAATGGGAAGGCTCTAAACGTATGTTACCTTCTCTTTCGCCTACACAAAGCCCATTAGCCTAGAGGCTCCCAACTCAGCGGTACTAATCGCTCTCAAGTAGACCTGGACTGCCCCCGAAGACCAACCACCAATTGACTGGATTTGCTCCATAGTTATTCCACCCTTCATAGCTGCAGTCGCACCGCCAATCCTCAAACTATGTGCCGTGTACCTTCCGTGTAGCCCAGCATTATCCGCAAACTGCTTAACTATTGCTGACACCGCTGCCACGGACAACTTCTCCCCGCTTTTAGCCAAAAATAGGGGTTTCTCCGGTGACGTAGCTGGCCTCAACCTTAAGTAACAACTCAACAATTTTACCGGGCATACTCTACTAGCCGACCTCTCCACCGGGATAAACTTGCCCTTCCCTACCTGATCCGTCTTCGATTTTGACACCCTAACCCACAACTTTCCATCCCTTTTCATCACATCAGACCTTTTCAAATTGCATAATTTGCCCGGTCTATGTATAACCCTTAAACCCAAGGTAACTAAAGCCAAATCACGTGCCCAAAGAACCTTACTAACTCCGGGTGGGGCAATCAATATATCTCTCAATCACTGTGACCGGAAGAGGGTCTCTCGGCCATTTCTCCTCAACCCTCTCCCGCACATCAGATCTCTTAATACCTTCCACAATCTACCGGACTGAACTACTCTTTGTAGGGTCCTCAAAACCCCTCATTTTGTGCTCTCTAGCTACTGCAGCTAAGCACGTTTGTATTCCTGCTGCTCTCCCGGATAGCTCCATCCAAGCAAGGAAAGCTGCCAAAAGTTCTCTCGATGCTGGATACGGGGCCGAACCAACCCAATGCGCAAAACCATCAAACACACTTTGTGCCTTCAGCAAGCACCTTCTGTATTCCTTGCTAATAGAATTACCCATTAAATACTCTGCCCTATTCAAGAGCTTTTCGACCAATCCAAATGTATCACCCTCAGCACCCACTGACTGTTCTTGCACGGCTCCAGGTTTCCCGAAGGTCCCGGCAAAATAATCCGGGTTGTTGGCGGAAGCTCAACTTCCTCTCTTGGGAATTCACCACCAGGGGCCACCACGGGGCTGAGACCCACACTGGAACTATAATCACTATCCATGCCCACATTCCCTTGCATGGCATAGAGCCCTGTGAATCAAACCGAAAGGGGGGCAGACATAATTTCTTGCTCCGGCCTGGTCCTGGGTAAAACAATCTACTGCCTCCGTCCCTGGGCAGAAATAAAGACTGTTGAACCTTCAGGTTTTTGCGTTTAGGTGGCTCACAAACCTGTCCACCTCGAACTGGCCCCAAACCTGCTCCAACTGCGTCGTTACTTCTGAACTCAACACCCAATCCCCTTGGTCCAACACCCTTGTTAACATATCTGCTGGGTTTAAGGCACTTGGAACCCACCTTGTGCTGAAAATCCCAATATCGGCCTCGACGCACAGCTCCCAGATCTCCCTGGTAATGTCCTTTTGCCACTCCATCAGGCACCCACTCATTACCATCCTCGACGCCACCTTGTTGTCGATGAACAGAGTTACCCAGGTCCCTCTTTACAACTTCTTAAAAGACTGAAGTGCCCGAAGCACAGCTAAAGACTCCAACTGTGCTATCACATTCAAGCTGTGGGGGTGTAACCAACTCCCTGCTACCTTGTGCTCTTGATAAATACCGCACCAACCCTTCGTTGAGGCGTCGACGTACACCAATTTCACCCGACAGGGTTTCCAGGCCGGTCGACCATTCCACTTTCTCAGGTTTACTGACAACCAACGAATGTCCTCGATTGCCTGCGGCGTCAACCAAACCACGTTGTCCCATTGCCAAAGGAGCCGATTCTTCGAGTCTATCAACTTGTAAAACTCCATACATTTCACTTGGCTTGGGAGAAAGGTCCTTCCCAAACTTACTATCTTTCCCACAACCAACGCCAAGCTCCTTGCCAAAACAGTTGGTGCCTTTAACAGAGCTTCCAACATAAAAATTGTTGAGTTTATTTTCTCTTCCGAGGCCACCACCACACTTCACGGCATCCACTATCATACTGCAAAACTTTATGGATTGGGTCGGGTCCCAACTCCCTTTCTCTTTGGCACGGACCCAGCCACACCCTATTAAATCTACCTCTATCACCTTCTTTCTTACTTCCAACAACACCTCCCTTAATAGATGAGCAACCCATACATCGTCCAGGTGGTTGCCACAATATATCCCTTGGGCCCGCCACTTGCCGATTAGGGCCCTCATTATTTTCGCAAATACCCAGGGGGCCTGACTTAGGCCAAAAGGTAGCACATTGTACTGGAACCAC